>CAKNET010000201.1:0-14918 GCA_930272545.1 Sphaerostilbella broomeana | reverse complement strand
TCAGTAGACAATCATATGAGATAATCTGTGACAATATCGCTATCACTTGTGACTATATGCTGGTAGAACATCTTGTATGAAGACATGCAATGTGGCGGCTCCACCGAGCGAACGAATGAGCCCATACCATAACTGTCTGACATATTTCCTAGCCTAGCCATACATTCGTTTAATACTATAACGGGATGCCAAATGCTACTTGCGTCCGCCGCGCCATAGGATGCAGATGGTGAAGAGGTGGAAGAGAGCCACAGCCGAAGATCTCTTTAACTCTGATTCTTCGTCTGATTCTTCGTCTGAAGAGTTCTTACAACTAGACTTAATATAATAAAAAAAAATGTATAATACATTAACAAAGTTATACATAGAAGGGGATTTCACGGGTTATAAAAAATCACATAGCAAGCACTACTCAGAGCAGTTTACTATTAACTATCTAGTAAATTTCAACTCCTCTATATACAGTAACGAGTTGCTCCTATGATACATTGGCCCTATAGATGAGGGTAGACAACAATCGCGCATCGTATATTGCGCGATGCGGGTGACTATAGGTGCACCGGTGAGTAATCTCGGCTTATCTAGAGCCGAGAATCATAGAGAGCGTCGTTTTATAATTAATAGCCGGTGGCGATCCTTCTGCTTTGTTTATAAACTTTTGTAAAAACTCGCGGGTAGCTTTTCTAAAGTTAATAATAACTTGATTTTCTTTATCCGGTAAGGCAGGAAATATAATAAACTCTGGGGAGATAGCTAGACGCTTTAATAGGGCGGTCGCGGCCTGACTCCAATCGATAACACCTGTCAAATTATAATAGTCGTCGAAAAGAAGGTTTCTATAATGAAGGTCGAAGTGACACAAGGGGAAGGGGCTATAAAGTTTGTCCTTAATAATAATATAAGAAATAGCTATCTTTAAAATCCAGTAGGCAGTCCTCCACTCTAGGTCGTCGGTATATACCTCAAGAGCACGCCGGTTTTCATCCTACCTGAATTCATAGAACCACTCCAATGATGTTTGGGTGCGTGGCGTGGCTAAAGTCTCATCGTCTCGCTCCTATAGGATGATCCGGGGAGGCTCATGGCAGTTTTCACCACACCAGATCCGCCTAAGGTAATTAGAAGTCAAATTTTCGAGCTGGAAGAGGACATCTGCCAATTGTTACGCAACATGCGGTAAGTACTTAGCAGATACTTGGCTCGCAATAGTGGATTTAAGAACCTGGCCCTTCAAGTACTCCATTAGGATATATAGGAAGCCAAACTTATTAAATAGTAGATTTATTAGTTTTATTATAATTACATTGACATTTTTTTAAAGCATCAAAGGCGAAAACTCACGGAACTGGTATAATTATACGGCTATTAAGTGTTTTCATTATTGCGATTTCACTTAGTATATCCGTAGTGTGTTCGCAGGCGTTAGAAAGATCTACCGGCACATAGTGAACTCTAGCAATCCAATTGACATTATCGGAAAAGGCGACTTCTAATACTAGGTTGTTTATTCCGTATGTAAAAGACTCTGTATTAATGGTGCAAGTTGTGCTACTAGCTACGCTTTCATCTTAAGCCGTGCGGGAGAGAAGCGCCATCTCTTGAAGGTATTCGAAGTTGGCTGCGGCTAGCACCGTAAGGATTTGCCCGTGGATCTTGTTGGCGCCTGCGTCCAGACTGTCTGGCGTGACCCAGCTTGTGCTTGGAGATATTACTGGCATAATGAAGTGAGTTTTTACCTATTGCATCGGTGTTGTCTCTTCGCCGAAGTAGGATAAGGAAAGGTTTTTGTGGGTTCGAAGTAGTTAAATAGAAACTTAGAGAGCGGGGCATCTAGTAGTTGAGCACCTCTGAGGCTGCACATGTATAATTTACACATTGACCAGGTCAAAGAAGCGAAAGAGACAGCTCAAAAGACCAGGCACGCGAGGCGCAGGCCTAATTATGGCTGCACAGCCATTGGTAGTGCTTCAGAGCCGTATGACTGAAATAAGAGGGGAGTTAAAACGTCATACCTAGGTGTTGTTCAACATACATGGGGAAAGAATTTCGGTTCGTTTTTCTGCACATTCATCTTGATTTAAAGTCTATCCCGCCAGCGTATCGCCTATGGCGGGGATATTGTCCTGAAATGAAAGTACATGTCTACTGACTCATCCCTAAATACCAGGCTGGGCCAACTTTCACGGTGTACTCCGTACTGGAGGGCACGTTCACCAATACAGTGTCGTCGTGGATAGAGAAAACGTCCTGCGCTAAGAAGGTTGTGCAGCCATTAAGACCAACAATTGATGTGCAGTGGAGATACTGGTGATACCATTTCAGCTTCCTAGCCCGCATTTGTCACTCCACAACAACCATGTGACGCTGTGTTGGTTATTCCCAGCACAAATTATGCAGGCTTTGCGACTGAGGGCTTCTGGTTGAGAACTCTCTGCCTCCAAGCAATTCCCGCTCTTGAGTTCTCTAGTATAAAAGTATAGAGAGAGGTTCTGGCATACGTGTGCAGTTTAATGTTGAGTGGTTGGACGTGAGCATTGTGTTGCCACGACTGCTTTGCTTCAGTCTCTGTGGAGGAGTCGGCAGCCCTACTCTCGACATGATAATAGTCTACGTCCCATGGTTACTTCAATTAATGAAAGACATTGCTTGGTTCGCGGACGGCGAGTGGTTAGGCCGGGGCCGTCAGCTTGTACTAAGCTTTGTTCTTCGGGCTTGGCAGGGGGCAGGGGACCTGCGGCCTCAAACACCTCAGCCTCATTGTCACCTAACCTAGACACAGTCATATCCAATCATGCCGTAACTGGGGCCAACCGCCCTCCAAAGTCTCCGTCTGCGCGCTAAGTTGTAGATACAGTTATCGATGAACATTACCAACACAAAATCTAGGCAAAGCAACGCAGCCGGTTGCTTCGCTGGCTCAAGAGCGTGAGGGATTTGGCTATATATAGAGGGAATGATTCCGTTTCAGCAGACATGAATTTGGCTATTATCACATCTCATTTTGCCATTCCCCACTGCTTCTATATTCAACTACTTAGCCGCTTCACGCACTCGAAATGCCTCCTAAACCCATGCCCGAGACCTTCCCCGAATGCTGGAATTGTAAGCAGAAGCTCGCTTCTGCGCCTCCGTGCAATTACACCAACCCCAACTACCTCCAGCCCAACTAGCTTTATCAATCACCAAGTATAACCTTGTTCTAGCAGTCTCTTGGTGTTCTTACGCTAACAAAGAGGTAGAGATTGATTTGTCAACAGGCGAACCTCAATTATGTGACATTGTATGATGGCACCAAGTACATGTAACATACTCAGGACTTGGATGCCTAGCAGGCAACAAAGTCCCAGTTCTACACAATCGTTGCTGCTTTCTAGCAGATGCACAACATGCGCTATGAAGAGCCTAGTGTAATTCATTCATTAAATAGGAACTGAGAGTTTTGTTTTTCAAAAACAATAGATCTATAGCTATCTCCGCATTGTGATATAAAGCCCTTTTCTCAGCACCTTACAGCACTATGCCGTCCACGAACTCAAGTTGCGAGGAGGGAAGACATGGAAAAAATGAGGCTCCGCATTGTTTCTCAAAGGTCATTAAATTGCCAATGCTTGTAGCGAATAACCAAGATAGGTGATTTGGTTATCAAGAAACTCGTCTCTTACTCCTCACTAGGAAGACCTTTGAGCTTACTATAAGTAGCAAAAATGATTTCTCTCATCATTAGTGCTAATAGTTTCGCCACTAAATCTGTACCAAAATTATACACGATTCTAATATATCCTAAGATTGCTAAAGCAAGCATGCAAACCGCAAATATATCATCCAGCTTATTCTTTAGAAGCTGGGGAATTGACGTGTTTTTCTCCGCAAACGCGTTGAAGTATCTGGCGATATCTTCAATGCTCTCATTCAAATGAGAAGATGAGCGTATCGTCGATGGGGTCCCACACGCAAAGCAATATTTTGATGTAGCGACGGTCCGCTGCCTCGCTCTTCGTTGTCCTCGTAACAAAGTTGATGCTACTTTCATCCATAAGCAAATGGACCGCGGGGAGATCTTCCGCGGTTTGAACGACGCAGCCAGTCGTAGTCGGATTTTGGAAAACATACTCTCGATCGAAATTATCATCCCAAGCTTGAAGACTTTTCATGAAAATATGAAATATTTTGCGATTGGGGCCAAGATTCTCAGGCAACATATCCTATCAGAAGAAGAAGAACTTGACGGACAAATTTCGACCATTCCCCAAAAGTTAGATTGGAGCCTGCCTAACCGGCCATGCATCGAAGCAGCTGACGGAAATTTTTGGTTAATTCAGCAACTTGACTTCCAGCAGGCATTGAAGTTGTTATTTCTCTTCGCCATCAGGTTCTTCCCGTATCTTTCGAATGATCGACCGAAACAGGACAGACGTGGAGAGGTCATGGCCGGCCGTGTGGATGGCGGCTTTGTGTACTTCCTTCAAAGGGGAGCTCGACTGTTGGGCTTCTCGTCACCGAAAATCGAGAAGGGACTGGCTGGGAGGCAGCCCGTTTGCGGTATGCTCTTTGACGTACCAGATAGGCAGATTGACTTCAAATGGAAGTGCGGCAAGCCTGGTATCCGCGCCTTTCTCCATCTTCAAGATCATGCGTTTTTCCCGGAACTAGCCACTGTTAATGGAAAAGACGGCCCTGTGCCAATGTTCGTGTTCCGGGACTTCATGGATGCATTTTTCGATTGTGATGATTTCATGATTGACACTTGTGATCCTTGGTCCGAGAGGGACATTCACGCTTTCATGTCGTTTCACGAGCAAAGGCTGACCGTTGATCAAAGAGCGGCAACGAGTACAGAAGTGGACATAGTGGATAGAGACACTTCTACATCTGAAAACTCGCAGCTTAGAGATGAGACTCGTCGACATGACATACGCTGGCGGCCAGCCCTCAACAGCAAAGGACCTACAGCAGTACAACCCACACAAAATCGCCGAAGGTCTGCGAGCCCACAGTCAGACCTGGACCTAGCCAGACAATCAAGACACTTTCGCTCACCTCATCTGGTACCTCGTACGACAAATGAGGCAACAATATCTGAAGCAGCAGTTTCGGCAGATACAACAATGCCTCAACCAGAGGTACGCGATATGAATACAGGACGACGCTCCCCGGTTGCATGTCCGGATCTATCACTACAGACATATGCGCCAGCCAATCCCAGAAACACCAAGCCAGAGGATCCTTTGTCTCGGCGCCGAAGGCCCCTGGTTCGTTATTCGCTAGCCAATTTGAGCAACGCTGCGCCGCCCCTAGAAGAAAAAAAGACATCGAACGGAGTGAATAGAAAGAAACCCAAGCGCAAAAAGAGATCCAGCAAGACTACCAACGCAGTTGAGTCAAGCTTGAAGTTCATCTCACAACCCCGGGTGTCGTTCACCGACAACAGATCTCTAGTCTTTTCATCTATAGCCGCCCAATCTTCCCAGTCTAGATCTTCTGTAAAGAAGAGGAGAAGGGATGTAGCGCAATTAGAGGATTTGCCACGACTAAGAGACTTGGACTCCATGAAGACAGACGAGCCCCGGCGGAAGCGTCGTAAGTATGCATCGGGCTCTAACAGTAGTCATAATCTAGGCTCGTTAGCATTAGCGCAGCAAACGAGAAGTGAGGCAGTGATTATTCAACCAAATTCGCAAGAAAATAAAGAGACCTTTACCTCTAGCCTTAATCACCAGCAGAGATCCCCAGTGGCGGCTCCAAGCAGTGGCTCAGACATCCCGCTGTTAAACCAGCAGAGTACAACACAACTTGATCATGAGATGCAGAGAGATATTACGACAATGGAAGCGCCGCATATTCAAGTTAACCCAAGCTTAGCCACAGACAATCATCAATCAGCTGATGAGCATAGAGTCCAGGCAGAGTCCAGGGGGGTGATATTCGACCCGATTACAATGAAGACAGACAAGCCCCGGCGGAAGCGACGTAAGCATGCATCGGGCTCTAACAGTGGCCATGATCTAGGCTCATCAGCATTAGCGCAGAAAACGAGAGGTGAAGTAACGACTGCTGAACCAAATTCGCAAGAAAATAAAGAGACCTCCGCCTCTAGCCTCGATCACTGGCAGAGATCCCCAGTGGCGGCTCCAAGTAGTGGCATAGATATTCCACCGCCAAACCAGCAGAGTATGACGCAGCTTGGTCATGAGATGCAGATAGACTCTGCAACGATAGAAGCACCACACATCCAAGTTAACCCAGCCTTAGCCAGGGACAATCATCACTCAGCTGATGAGCGTCATATAGAGGCAGAATCCGGAGAGGATACCTTCGACAACGTAGAGACATTTTCACAAACGAGGATACAGTCTCCTGGAACATATACAATTGACGACTGGTTCAGGCCGACATTCTCGCGTCGATCTCCCGTCACTAGTCCAGAGTCGGATTTGTAGGATTTGCGCAGCTTTCAAGAACGGCAGATATATGAAGTATACATTTCAGGCATATTTCGCCGCTTCAGACTATTGTTGGCCAATTACAGAGTATAGCATTAGCCTGAGGTTGATTTTTTACAAGAAGTTATAAGAAACAAGTTAATACATCAAGACTTACACCATTAAACTATATAAATAGAAGCAAACTGTAACAGGTTAAATAAAGTAAATGAAATTGATAAAATAAATAAAACGTTCTCTCTTTCTTTAGAGATATGGGCGTCTCCCATCCCTATGCCTTCTCTCAGACCAAATGTTGTAGGTGGTATGCCTGCGACCTTGATTAATACGTTCTCCTCTCCTGTCCTATCCCTATATCTAGGATCTACCGTGCTGCCGAGCGGGACGTTCATACTCGAACTGTTCCCTCTCACCTAAGCCACGCCCCCTAGCTAGGTCCCCAAAATGTATATGGAAGTGTGAACCGAGGGCGTTTTCAGTGAAGCCCAAGTCATCAAGCAGTCCGGGGCATACTTTCATATCATCTATATAAAAGGCTGCAGGTCCCCCTTTGCAAACCGACCCCTTTCTCTTCCTCAAAATTATAACCAAGGACAGAGCAGAGGATACCAACATGTCCACAGAGCACCAGGTGAGTCTCTTATTGCACCGGGTATAGCAGGACTAAGAGCAGCACAGCTTGAGCAAGTTAACCTCCAAGATGGGTGGATTCAAGTTCCCATAGAGAAGGACGAGCCTCAGTCGTATGCTGTCACAGGGAAACAGCGTGAAGCTATCTTGCTTCCAGCCAGGAGAGTCACCTACGTCAACGATAACCGTTTTCTGGAAAGGGTCGCCACCAAGACCAGGGCTACCGTGAACGCGCTGCTGGTCTATTCTCGTAGTCAGCTTTCCGTCGCCCCATGTACGGCCTGTATGCAGCGATACGAATCTTACGGGTCCGCTTTGCCGTTCCCAGACTGCGTTTTCCTCCCTGGCAAATGGGGGTTCGCATGTGCGTCTTGCATTGCACGTGGTAATGCTGTTGAATGCACGCTTCATATTCCGCGCAAGGAGTGCCTCGACGACACTTGGAAGCGTATTGATGATTTGAAGGAAGTTTTGGAAGAGGACCCGTCATGGTTAGACCGAGGTCATCCGCTCGGCCGCCTTGAGTGCATCTGGGTACTTCGTTCAAAGATTGATGGCCGCCGAGAGTACAGCATAACTCATCGCCAGGAACCATCTTTTGTACACCCTTCTGAGGTCCTAGGCGTTCGACTTCCGGTGGAATTGTAACCGCCGCCCCTGCTGGTTGGTCGCCATCCGCGACGAGGACGTGTGGGGGGTTGAGAAACGACAAGTGTGAGCCGAAACTCACTAGGGAGGGCTAGCTGCGTTGGCACTCACTCGTCAGAAACGGTCGCATTAAAGTGCGGATTAAAAGATCACGGAAGGTAGTTGAAGGGAAGTGCCTTGAGGATGGTAGGAAAATGTTGTGATTGTGGTGGTTATCGAAATTGCATGACATTTTTTTGGTAGAATGCTAGCTTCCCCAGAACTGAAATGTCCCTTCAGATGCAGTGTCGACGTGAGTACTACGCCATAATTCCCAGTAAATAGCTTTTTGGACACTCGAATACTCTGACGATTTGATTTCGGGAACCTGCTACCCTTCCGTTCATATGTATCACTGGCCAATGGCATCACCATTTGTTTTGATCTTTCCCACTTCCATCCTTCGCTCTCTCATTTTCTTCAGAAGCTTCCGAGACCCATCGCCTTGTTACCACATTTGCCTTGGGTAGTTGATGCGCTTTGACAGGTGTTTGTTTCATAAGTCAACACGAATGCTATTTGAAAAGCGAACGGGGGAATTGCAAGACATATGACACCAGTAATCGCAATCCATATTCTCCCATGTGAACGAACCAAGGGTGCGACTTTTGACAAGGCCCAAACCGCTAAGGCAATGTTACCCACCCTTCCAGCATATGGCGCTTAGCGGTTGGCTGACGTATGCATAGGTGGGGTCCCGTGACTGGTGCCTTCTGCCACTACTTCACGAACTAGCCTCGCATCTGGCCTTCAACACATTTAAAGACGGGCGTATCGCCGCCCTTGGTAGGCCTCGTCACAATGGTTTCCACACGAACACAATTGGCGGCCCAGATGGGGCACGTATCAACAGCTGCAAGAGACCGAGGTACTTGTTTCATGAGGCGCCAGACGTTGTTCTCACTGACAATAAACAGGAAAGCAGCCCCAAGGCATCAGGAAGCCAAGAATCCCTCATCGGACGACACCACCTCAAAGACAACGCGCTTCTGACTGCATAGCGAGCGATCAACCGAAACCATCTCCTCCTGCAAAGAGTCTACCTCGAAAGGTATAGTATTACCGTTCCTATCATTATAAAAGCAAGAGAACTAAGAATCAAAGGCTACTGCGACACCCAATAAGCGTGGGACGAAGAGGCCCATCGACGCACAGGACGATTTGGACGACGTTTACAAGAGGCCTCGGCGATCTGCAGTCTCTTCTGTGAAAAGTCCTTCTAAGCTTGTGACTAAATGCACGGATATTAGCAAGCCTACCAATCCTGTTACTTTTTGGGTAAAGAAGGGAATGTGGCCACGGCAATACTTTGAACCGGAAATGGAACGCTTACTTGCCCGAAAGAAGTCTCTGCCGTCTCTCAATCGCAAGCGATCAAACTCTTCATTGTCATCGACTCCCAGCGATCAGAAGCCAAGGGAAGAGAAGAGTGCTCCTTACCGAGACACGCGCTATGAACTTCTGCTTCAGACTAAGAATACATATATGGATATTTCGGAGTTGGGTATCACAGACTCAAGCAAGACACTTATTCGAAACCTACTGGAAGATGATCAGTCAGTTCCTAAAGACACGACCTTCGATGACTCTGTCTTTGTGGATGCGTGTCGCAACTTGCGGGGCAGAAACGAGGCTAGGATTATTCAGGATGTTTCTCGGCTCCTCGTTCCTTCGGCAGAAACGCTTGCCTTACGCGCAAAAACTCTCAGCCACCTTGTTGAGAGTGTCAACGAAGGCTGGAACAATTCGGTCCCGCTCACCGGGACTCGTCCGCAGCCCGACTACTCTCTCGGCTTCAAGCGCGAGGCTTTCAGCGAGGAACAGCTGACCAAGCTATCGCCATTCATCGGCGACTTCATCGCTGGCGATCAATCCTTCTTCATGGCGACCTACTACATGTACTTTCCCTTCTTGACCTGCGAGGTAAAGTGCGGGGCTGCTGCACTAGACGTGGCGGATCGCCAGAACGCGCACAGCATGACCCTTGCAGTGCGGGCTGTCACGGAGTTGTTCCGTGCGGTGAAGCGGGAAGATGAGGTCCACCGGCAGATTCTGGCCTTCTCTATCTCGCATGACCATAGGTCTGTGCGGATCTACGGCCACTATCCTGTGATTGACGGGAAGAATACCAAGTACTACCGCCACCCGATCCGCACATTTGACTTTACAGAGTTAGACGGCAAGGAGAAGTGGACGGCATACCGTTTCACGAAAAATGTATATGACG
Organism: Sphaerostilbella broomeana; assembly: GCA_930272545.1. NCBI lineage: Eukaryota > Fungi > Ascomycota > Sordariomycetes > Hypocreales > Hypocreaceae > Sphaerostilbella > Sphaerostilbella broomeana. The sequence continues at coordinate 4,934 of CAKNET010000201.1, read as the reverse complement.
TGTGGATGCTATCTCATTTCAAGAGGATCTGTTCCGCCATCGACCAGTTACCGGAGGATTTGGATTTCGAGGACCATTCACTAGCTTCAACGGGTCTATCCCAAGGCTTACAGAGCCATCATCTGATGCAGTCGGACGCCGACTCTGTTTCGCTTGACGCTGAACAAGATGGCCAGTCGAGCCGTGCTGAGCAGGAGGCTGTTACTCCTAGCACTTCATTTACGGGCCAGGGCATTGCTAAGAAGCGCAAGGGCAGGAAGAAGTGAGAACAGAACGGGCAGAACAGGCAAACTAAATAGGCAGTCCGAACGACAGATACGATGGATACCACAGCGATATAGTTTGAATGGAATTTTTTATTTATTTTTTTTTATTTTTTTTTTTTTTTTGACATAAAACAAGTGGTATTCATTGCCCCGAGAGTCTCGAAAAACTGCTCCCAATGAGATATGGGATTGTGTAGGCTAACTGAAACAGTGTGAAAGTTTTTAATAAGATTCAGGGCAATTACATTCGCAATATCTTTAACGTTGTCGATTTAGGATATATCATGAGCAAAGATTGCAGCATCCAATATGTAAAGCTGAACCAGGACAAAAAACAACTCGGTTGCACAGAAGTCCGGGCTGCTCGTATATTATGTTATTCGAAGGCTTGGAACACTAACTGCAAGACTGGTGCCGAAACCTCTGTTCATTCTTGGCGCTGCCAACACCATACGAAACATTCCGAGTTAAGGACCTTCAAAGGACCAACCATATATTATTTTCTTTGCCTCGTATTTCCTATATTCGGAATGGTTAGTTGTTAATTCACATCACCAACTGAGCATTTCCTTTAATCTGAACCAGTCGCTTGTTTCCGGCGATGCGGTGGCATTTTATTTTTAGTACACCCTCAAGAGTCGAACAACGGTCAGCTTGTACTCTGGTCAGAGACGGTACCAATCATCTACAGGTTGCATTGCATTACGAGATATTCGAATTACATCGTTCCTCTTGAATGGAAAATGGTGGGGTATGCCATCAGTTAAGAGTAAGCGTCAAATGGATGACATACTTCATATGTACAGTAGCTGAAGTTGACGAGTTAGCAAAAAGCGCACATGTGCTGCAGCTACTCTTTCAATGTCTGAAACTATAATCTCAGGCCCACTTGCTGCGCTTTTTTAAATCTACGAATCTAGGTATAGAATCAGGAGGTCAACGTTTCATTTTTCGCCAATCTCAGCGAACCCGCGTTATGTACGGTGGAGTAACCTGGACTTAGCCTATTGGAGAACTTTCCAACGGCGGTCAACAAAAATAAAATAAAATAAAATAAAAATCCATTTTTACGTAGGGTGTCCTCGTTCTACTAGGCTTTGCGCCGTTTCATAGAATTCAAGATGAAGTATGTTAACCTAGTTTTAAATATTGGTGGAATTTTCAAGAAACGGCCCACTATCGCCCAAGTCCAAACGACACTAATTGAACATGCTCCAGTTCTTAGAGTCAACAACTGGCGCAATTTAATCATCAGAATCTTTCCTCAATAAACAAATAAGGTCATCAGTTGACTCCTCTTTCTCCAAATCCAGATCGTCATCGGCTGACTCTGAGGTCTCAGCATAATGTGACAGTCGTCTAAGGCTATTGATGATATTTATCAACCGATGCACCGTCTCCGAATATATTTGTGGTTTATGAGAGAGAGCTTTTCGACAGCAGCCTCAAGTACGTCTAATTGGCATCGTACAGCATCGACAAGTCTGTATGTTTCAGCACCCAGCCAAGTCCCAATGATGGCGTTTCTTACCTTGATACGGTCGGTGCTGGAGTTGGCGGCCTTGTATCAATAGAAACATATTCTGATCCGTTATTTTTAATTTTGAAAGCACGAGCGAGGATGTCTCGGAAACCCATGGTCAATGTACATGATGAATGCTAAAACGTGAACAATGCTACAGCTTTATAGTGTAAAAACCCCAGATGAATTCATCTGTTTGTCTACAGATTCCAGGATTGCGGATTAGGGTGGCACAAAAATCTGCAGCATTTTGAACCAGAAGACCGGTGTTGGAACCAGGATGTTGGAACCTTACTTAGACAAGTTAGCATCCTTTTTGCCAGGAACTTCAACAATTAGGTCCCTATGATTGAAGTGTTGATGGCGTTCCATAGGATTGAAAGTCTCAATCAAGTGCTCAAGATCTTAACTCCGGTCCAGCAGGTTGAAGACGAACGAGTGAAGGTAACGGCCGTAAAACGGGAATGGCACGCCAAGAGGGGTTGGGGTGATAGCTGCAGGTTAATACAGCGTAGCTAGTAGCCAGCGGATTCTAAAGCCTCTGAATGACAATAAAATCTGCCAGATTGTGAAGCAATGTAACCTTCTCGCGTTGACCAGTAACTCGTTTCCCTGCCGCGGGCGGTACTGCTCTCTGGTAGGCGCTTGTTGTCATGGTGCCCAGTACCGCGTCTCCACGGCGGCATTTGCTACTGGTCCCGCTGCTTGCTCAAGGGAAATGGTACTAGCTCCCACGATGTAGCAAGCTGTGAAGACTAGTCTTCACCACCCCCATGATTCGGGTGCTACTAGGCGCAGTATCAGCAGGAGACCATGGGTCTAGTCTCCGCGGTCCTGGCAGCCTGGCTCTACCAGTCTCGGTGAGCTTTTGCATGGTAAAATGGCTAGACCATGGCTGCAATTGCTACGGCGTCTCCTGCCATGCGGGTTGCATCATGAAACCTATGCCACTATAGCCTTGTTAAGCAGGGAAACGCTTAAGGCTTCTGGCACATTAGGGAAGTTTCCAGCGTTTCTAATTTTCATTGACATGATTTCAGTGACTTTATTTACAATGAGAATGAGTTCGTTTTCGTGACCAATGATGGACAGTCTCCTATTTCATAAATACCGCCTACTGTCCAAAGAATGACATCAATCAAGGACCACATTCCCAAGCCGCCTAAAGTGAAAAGTTTCATATATCCCGAAACATATCTACGAGCATAGAACTGATCCAGTCCCCAGGCGCCACAAAACACTGCAAGACGAACTGCTGTTCGTTCTTGGTCACGGCAATGCTTGTCATAGTTTGAGTGACGCGGATGCTTCACTGTTGATTAAACTCAGCAACGTCTATCAAGGTATTCCGTGAAATCCTGTGAACTTACGGTAGTGGACATAAACGATTAGCGTACTCAGCCATAATAGAACTAAATAGCTGAGGAAGATATACTGCAAAGCTTTACGATGAGCTTTTGTCCATACGGAAAACCGGGTAATTAAGCTTATGTAGTAGGCAGGGATAAATGTCGAAATGAATGTCATCTTGGACGTGTTACTGATTGGTTTAGTTCAAATGAGACTAACACACCTCAAGTTGGCCAGTAATCTGCTAGATATAGAGCCACATGTAGCCCAAATTGAAAGATTTAGCATGCGGTGTTATCCATATTATGCCAGGATGCTGTTAGGGTGGCCTGAAATGGGGAATCTTCGACGCATACCAGGCACCAGGCACCGGGTGAAGTATTAGAGCGATAAAATATTAAAGTCACAGGCTGTTCTTGGTTGCCATCGTTCTGAGGGGCAATCGAAAAATATCACTGCTTGGCGGCGTTATCAAAATGCAACCAGTTCTTGTGCTTCTCACTCTCACGAGCCATGTTGTCGCCCATTCTTGCTTGGGTGGAGCAGGTACAGCGGATCGCGCTAAACGGCACCATGATCAGTCCTGTGGGCTATATGCGCGGCTATGTTGGCAGAAATGACCCCGGTTTTGTGGACGCGGCTGATACCCACCTACTGCCTCCTAATGGGCGACCCGAGGGAGATGTTCTGCGCAGCGATGATCTCATTTGCGGAGCTTCGCAGACAATCGGTAATTATAGTGTTAATTACCCAATGCTATCGGCTGCTCCCGGAGACTTGATCGTATTACGCTATCAAGAGAACGGTCATGTAACACTCCCCGAAAATAGGCCTCCTAAGCCAAGTAATCGAGGAACTGTTTACATCTATGGCACAAGTTCACCATCCGACAGTGACACGCTCATGGCTATTCACGGTGTATGGACAGCAGATAAGCGTACGGCTGGTAATAAAGGCAGACTGATTGCGACACGGAACTTCGATGACGGTCAGTGTTTTCAGGTCAACCAAGGTGATATATCGGTAGAACGACAGGCCAAAATGAACAAACCGGCTGAGAATCCCCAAGACGCAGACCTCTGGTGTCAATCAGTGGTACGCCTGCCATCGGATCTGCCCTCTTCCGGAATTTTCACACTCTATTGGGTTTGGGACTGGCCTACGATCGGTAAAAATCCAGAGTCTGAGGATATTGGTGTCGTGTCTCCCCAAATCTACACCTCTTGCCTAGATATCAAGCTCACCGCCTGTGGCATTTCGAATGTCGGTCCTATTTCGTTCATTGTCAGCCAAGATCCCAATTCTAGGGCCATCGAGGCGTAGATGGAAGAAAATTTTATGGCGAATTGAGGTACAAGGCTATGATTATTTTATTAATTTTTCTGTCGTTGTTGCAGCTGTTTGTATTTGTGTGTTTTTTTGTTTTGTTTAGGAGGAGGGTCTTGTTGGAGGCTTATTTTACAGACAGTTAGTGTAGGCCACGTACTGGAACATCGCCTGGCGCGAATGTAGTTGATCATGCAGCTTAAGAAATATATACTGGAATAAAATGCAATCAGGCAGTCTTTGCGTCATTATCAGGTGATTTTATGGATGTATAAAATCCACGGCTAGTATAACGAATTGCTATATAAACCCCCAACAAAGCAAATCTGTAGATGAGTTAATAAAAAACAGCAATGTATTCCAGGAGCCTGGCGCAGGGTTCTGCGTAGGATTTGTGTCAGACAGTTATGGTATGGGCTCATTCGTTCGCTCGGTGGAGCCGCCACGTTGCATGTCTTCGTACAAGATGT
>CAKNET010000200.1:0-15008 GCA_930272545.1 Sphaerostilbella broomeana | reverse complement strand
AGTATTTTATTAAATATAAAATAATTAAACCTTTTTTACTAAAACTATTAAATAAGTTTATTAAGGATAAAAATATACTTATTTAATATATCTTAGGCCTTAAGAGATTTAAAATATTTTAAAAATTAATAAAAAATATAAGCCCCTATAATACTATCCCCCTAAATATAAATTAAATAATTTAAAACTCTCTTTTTTATACTCTTAAAATGTAATAAATACGGGTTTAAAACTGTAACTCTTACCATCCTATTACCTAGATATGGATTTATATAATTAGTTTACTTAGTGGACGCTAATAATAAAACAAACAAACAAACATATAACCTTGACTTCTCTCTTCTTCCACGATTTATTATACAACCCATAGCAGACTTCGCCATCATCTACGGCTAGCCCTCCTACCTTGCACTCTCTTGGAGTCATGGGCTTCAAATTATGCGGTTCTTGGGTATGTCTAGGGAGAATCTTGAGCGCATTGTTACGTCCTATGTTGGTGTAATCATGCTGGTTAACGCTGGCAGAGACATGCTCATCCCACCAGGCTGTAATATATCAGAAGTCAGAAATTCTCCCCTGATGTAAAATTAAGAACTTGTTGGGCAGACGTACCGCATGCATTTGGGATACTTTCAAAGGGATAGTTAATCGAAAATATGATGGATTGCATACTAACTTCGCCCATGGCATATATTAATGCTGCCGTGGAAAAAATGGCTGGAAGTGGTAATGAAAAGCTGCTCGCCGAAGTAATCGCGTACAAGTTTGTCCTTGCGCATGGGCATATTGGGGAACCGCCTACGGTTGAGTTTGTGATTAATGCGGTAGATGTTATAAGGGCTTTGCTAATGTTAGCCTTCCAGAAAAAAGGGTCGTCCAATGCATCTAGAGCAGGGATGACAGAGAGGACTTATATATGCTCGCCTATGTGCCTAAAGATCACCTTCAGTTTGGGGAATCTATCCAAAACACCGTTGGTAATGATGCCCAAAATGTGTATGTTGAGGCGGTCCGCGTATCCAAGCGCGGAGAAGTCAAGCCATTGGCGACCATCCTATATTAGCTTATGAATGAGCTTGTTGGAGGGGCGAGGGTGCATATACACAGTAGCCTCAAGGTTATTAGCCGCCTTCTAGAACACATCATATTCTGGTTGGTCGAAGTAAAATATCCCATTGCTGTCCTCGCTGTAACTCTGGTAGTTATTGAGTATCACACCAATGAAGCCTTTCTTCTCTGTTATGCATCGATGGAGCTCCGCCGCCGCTTGTGTAGGATCATGTATGCTTAGGGCGGCAAACGCTGCAAATCGATTCGGTGCTTTTATCACCTCGGCCTCCAAGCGGTTATTTGCAAGACTGGCTTGTGCCTCTGCCTTTGCCTTATCAAAGATGCCCTGGCAGCCTGGAGAGTTGAAGGAAAGAATCATGAAGTTGACATTGTTCTCATCCATTTGCTTCAGGCGTAAGTCATGGATATCGAGAAGCTCATTCGTTAAGCGGGAGCCAGTCCCTGGTGCTACGAATTTGCCTGGATTATTGTTCTCCAACTCCTCCGGGATTGTCCAACATTCTTCGAGAGCAATTTTGCCGAACATGGTGAATAACCGATACAGTAAGTCGTATTAATTGTCCCAAGGAACAATCCAATTCGTTGTACGCGATATGATGGAAAAATACAAAGCAGTAAAGCCTAATGCACTGAAGTACATAGCACAATTCTGACCTACAGGTCGCCTATTAATATATAACCAGCACCGGGGAGTTAAGCGTCTGCCGTGGGGAAGCCGGCGGGAGCTCCACACTCGAGAGGGCTTACGAAAGTACAGGAAATGCAAGGGACAGAGCGATACATTTTGCAGGAAGGATAGCTGGTTATTAATTTCTTACACGCCGTTTGATTAGTTAATTGCGGCTTGGCAGTAAGTGCTACGAGGTGCCCATTTGCTTGGGATTATCACAATTTCTAAGCTCCAATATATTTTCTTCAACATCCTCCAAGTGTAACAGCTTCTGGTTCGAGGAATGGGTCTGTTGCTGTGTAAATATTCGTGTTGCAGCATATGCAAGGCGCATTCATCGATCACCAACGAAGTAAGAGGAACCCTGGTCGGCCAACATACTTTGATGGCCAAGACCTTAGCACTTTGATAGGTTCCTTGGGTGGTAATTTCGATTGAGCTTGGTTGGTTAATTATGGAAGCGCTTCTGGTTCGTACTAAATAGATGTTCAATGTTACAAATGTCAACTAGGCAGCCAGCACCATCGCATCTATATCAACTCTCTAGTCTATTCATCATCCACATTTCATACCACTGCTGGCTCCCCAACCAGTCATTTTCAACATACATGTCCACCGTACTCCAGGCACCATGTCCAATATACATGCGCAAGTCGCTAAATGGCAGGACGACCTCCTGCCACATATTGTGGACCGTCTGGCTGCTAATAACCCTAAGACTATCTATGGTCTTTGGCCTATTAACAAGACAGACTACGATGCTAGTTTCTATCACATTACGTGTAGCCAACTCGCCAACATCATCAACGCCCTATCGTGGTGGCTCATTGAGCAGCTGGGCCATCCCAAACGACCCGGCCAAGTGATAGCTTATATTGGACCAAATGATGTGCGATTGACGTAGCTGATGCTTGCTGCCATTAAGACAGGATATGTTGTGAGCACATACTTCTCAGCTTCCCTATTTCACCTGCTCTACTCTGCTGAATTGGGCGTTAGTAATTGAATGTAGGTGTTTTACCCTTCGTCTAGAAACAGTCCGAACGCGAGTGAATTCTTATTCAACAGTCTCGACTGTCAGGTCTTGATAACCGCTCAGCCAGAGCCACCGCCTGCTGTCGCAGTGTTAAATGTCATCAAGCCATCCGTGTTCAATATACCAAGTATAGATGCACTCATAGTCGAGGTACACCATGTCTATCCATATCAGAAGACCTACGTAGACGGCCGCAATGACCCTCTTTTTGTTATGTGAGACCCAACTCCAGAGCTGTCTCTTGTCTTGATTCCTGGTCATCCTTTCCTTTGGCTGACATTGCATTCATAGCCAGACATCTGGGTCGACAGGCCTTCCCAAACTATTGATATAGACCAACGAAACCGCGTCGCTTCATTTGAGCGCAGGTGCTTGTCCAACTCCAAATGGGCAAAAGTCCATTGATAGCTTCTGCCACGGCAAGCGAGTCTTATCTATGTTGCCTCCGTTTCATGTAAGTCACCAGAAAGAACTTTGTCATTGCATCATAAAACAGCGATAATAACTGCAGTTGATAGGGCGCCGGATTAGCACAGTATATACTGAATGCCATTCCATTTGGCACTATGGTCGTTGCGTCAGCGGCTACGCCTATTCCCATAGCGAAAGGTCTCGTTGATATTTTGAAGCAGACGTCGGCTGATGCCGCCATCCTCGTACCGTCAGTTGTCGCCGAACTTGTCCAACAACCTGACTTGCTTGCTTGCTGCGCTGAGCATCTAGAGATGATTCTGTATATTGGCGGCGATCTTCCTGATGTGATTGGCAGTGAGGTGGCAGCCAAGATTCCTATAAAGTCTCAAGGGGGGGCATCCGAAGTGGGCATCCCTACGCAACTGCTACCAGACGAACTCTCGGGTGCTCATGACTTCTCGGGTGCTCATGACTGGCGGCACGTCCGCTTCCACCCTTCTGCTGGCGTGGAATTTGACGAGGCAGCAAATGGTCTCTACGAGTTGGTTGTGCGCCGTAAGAGGGATACCAAAGATATCTACCAACCAAGTTTTACCATTCGTGGGATGGAGCAGCTTGACGAGTATCGCACGCGCGATTTATTTGAGCCGCACCCAACTATTCAAGATGCCTGGAGTTGGCGTGCTCGAGCTGACGATATTGTCGTGTTTCTAAACGGCGAGAAGACAAATTCTGTGTCCATGGAGCAGTATGTGGTTGCCAAGAACCCCGAGCTCAGTGGCGCCATTGTCGCAGGTACCCAGAGATTTCAGGCTTCCCTCGTGATCGAGCGGGCATTGAGTCAACAACATAACAGCACTGCCAGCACAAATACAACAATGGCCGACGATGCGTCGCTCATTGAGCGAATCTGGCCTAGCATACACGAAGCAAACAGCATGGCTCTCGCTCACGCACGTGTCGATAAATCACTCATTCTCGTGGTTCCCTATAACCATCGCTTCATTCGCATAGGCAAAGGCACGATTCAGCGAGCGGGTAGTCTGAAGGAGCTTACCAGGGAGATTGATCAACTTTATAAAACTCTTGACGAATCACTTGATGATGAGGGGTCTGCAGAAGTGGCCATTAACCCCAGAGTCGAGGACGCAGTGTCGCTATTTATCCGCGGGAGTGTCTGCTCCGTCACCGGCTGGTTAGAGCTGGACGACGCAGCGGCCGACTGGTTCCAGCTTAGCATGGACTCTCTGCAAGCGCTCCAGCTCATGCGCATGTTGCGTCGAGGTCTCGGCGATTTGAACATTGGCCACTCAACCATCTATCAGAGTCCTACCGTGACAAAGCTTGCCAAAGTAGTAACGGCTGGCCATAATGCCCATGGTGACCCCAGGGTAACTGATGCGGCCCTCATGGAGCTGCTGTTGAATACATACTCTGCCATGATCCGGCAGGTTGGCAAGCCTCGGCTGGAATCCTTATCACCACATAAAGAAAAGCTCAATCCAGACGCCATCGAAGTATTGTTGACGAGATCGACTGGTAGCCTTGGGACTTTTGTACTCTATTCTCTCCTTCAGCGCCCCGGCATTGGCCACATCTTGTGTCTCAACCGCGCAGCAGACGGCGGCCGCGCTGCCCAGAGAGAAGGCTTCATCAAAGTTGGCATCCCTATACACACGCTTGACAAAGGTCGCCTGACCTTCCTTCATGCTGTGGTGGCCAAACCGTCCCTTGGCCTTGATGACGCTACATACGCTAAGTTACAGTCGCGCGTCGCTCTCATCGTGCACAATGCGTGGCCTGTCAACTTCAATTTGGGTCTCGAGTCATTTCGGCTCCAATTAGCAGCAATAGTTAATATTTTGCCCTTGCAGCTAGACTCGCTTCTCCTAACCCACACTTCTTGTTCGTGTCATCCGTTGGCGCTGTGGGCGGCTTGCCAGAATCTCGTCCTGCGCCTGAGGCGGTGATTGATCCCTTCACCACACCCCATGCAGACGGGTATTCTAAAAGCAAGTTCCTTGCTGAGAGACTATGTAACGAGGCGGCTATGTCTCTGAATGTTGCCGTGAATATTGTGCGAGTAGGCCAGGGGCATTTGGAACCCAGCTGAATGGTTTCCCAGTTTAGTGATCAGCTCGGCGCATATGGCGTGTTTGCCAGACAACTTGGGGTCTCAAATGTCCAGCATCGACTGGTTGTCGTCTGATATCGCTGCTGAAGTCATAGCTGATGTCGTTCTCGCGGCACCAAGTGATGCCAGTTGGGCTACGTACAATCCTGCTATGTTCAATATGAGAAACCCTCACATCATCAACTGGACAGGTTTAATTCCAACTATCGCAGATGAGCTTGGTCGACATATCGGTAAAAAAGTACGAGTCCTGCCATCACAAACCTGGCTGTCTCTACTAGAGGAGAGTAGCACAATTGAGTATAAGAGCCAGAAATCGGGCAGTGACTTGCGAACAGTGTCTAGACTAAACCCGGCTATCAAGCTGTTGGAGTTTTATCGAACCGCATTGTTCCCTGGAAGCCTGAATCCACGTTTTCCAATGTCTATTGAGAGATCGCTGGAATTGAGTCCACACTTGAGAGATCTACCCCCTATAAACGCTGAATGGATGTGTAAATGGGTTATGAAGTGGATGGCGGAGGTATGAGACCGATACACTAGCTAAGCGGTAAATACGCTAAGACGTACACTTTAGTATATTAGTAATTCGGATGGCAATTTCTATTTGTTGATTGCAGCTTTGTACACATGGTGGATACAGCAATTGCTTGATTCTCTGCCGAGACATCATCAGGGTCTAGACTCTGTGGAACAAAGGAATATATAGGAATTTGAGAGCCACTCCGCATTAGTCACTAAATAGCCATATTTAGCTTTCTGACTGCCTGCTGCACTGTACTTGCTAGTAGTTGCTTCAAGGATGTACAGGAGGAGATTGCATTCAGCCGGCCGTCAAGACATATATGCCATAATACAAGTATGGCTGAGGTTTTGGGGGTGGTCTTGTTGCTTTTCAATCAAGTGACTGGATACGAACCGAAGATCGCTATACATTCGCCGTCATCCCGTGTCAAGCTGATCTTTGGGTTGGCGGAAATCTTGATTGAAACACCAATAGCAGAATCTGCGCCAGGCTATACGCCACGCCATCCTCCCGATTTCTCTCTGCATCACTTCTAGTGTCCCTCTTAAGCAGTCTTCATACAGAGGTGTTTAAGTAACCAAGGCGACTTCATCTGGTCGACGATGTAGTGAAGCTAAGAGTATCCTACCGCTTGCCGCCCGCTTCCCTTTGGGGAACCTCTATTCTTGACTGTTAACTCGGACCAGAATCCCAGTGTCACCATACTAGGCCACAGCTGCTATAACCCATCTGAAGCCTTTATTTTTATGTTGAGGTTAGCTTCATGACCTATTTATTCCACCTGCTAACTTCTAGCAAAATACTAAGTACCACAACAAGAACTGGAGTCGCGACATCTTCGCCGACGCAGACTGGCATGGTCGGGGACTGTGATAATTTCTTTCTCGTAGTTATTGGGGATAGCTGCTACGCTATTGATGCTGCTAACAACATTTCTCTCGATGACTTCTACGCTTGGAACCAGCCGTACATAGGTTGAACGCTCTTCCTGGACTACTATGTCTGCGTTGAGATCAGCTCTGCTCTGAGTACAACATTATTGAAGACCACTACAACGACTTCATCAGGTGTCAATAGCGTCACAACGCCAACACCAACACAGTCCTTCCTAGCGTGCAAATGCACCAACTTCTACCTTGCCGTCAGTGGGGATAGCTGTTGCGATATTGCCGCAGCTGAAGGACTAGCCATTAGTAATATTTATTCGTAGACGACTGTCATCGGAACCAGATATACAAGTCTATCTCCAGGCTACTATAGGTGCGTTGGAATCGATTAAGCTCTCAAGGGGCTGGTATATATGATGTTTATGAATATCTATGGGATTAGGAGCCGTGGAAATAGTATAACATAGTGGTCTTTGTAGCCCATAGATAGCTTAACCATTCTGAAGTCACTATAAGACAACTGACTTCGAAATGCCAGGACATATGGGAACTACATCAAATATATATTCCACATCTATGATCAGCATCTGGCAAGATTCGATCTTACTACTTTAGCCAATGATTTCTGCGTATTATGTCCGTGTATTCTGCGCAATAAGTTCCTTCATTAGACTACAACTAATAGTTCTGATGTAATTATCTCGCGAACTTCCTATGGTACCTACTTTGGGCATATCTTCTGGCTGCTATGATTAGCTATACCAGCCATATAGGACTTTGAAAATTCGCAATATAGCTATCCTTTCAATTGCTCTGTATTCAAGAAAAGGACAAATTGCGTGTTGACCAAATGGTGCAGTTTATAAGGCACCTTAGATAGTCACTCTCCTAAACATTGAGACAAACTCCATGGCCAGCTTGTTGAAATGACGCTCGAACAGGCATGCCAGCCAGAATACTGGCGGGCGCAATGTGCGTTCAAAGATTCGATGATTCACTTGGCTTGCATCCAGTGCCTGGTCATTAGACATTCTAAGGCGTCTCTACATCTAGACTCCATTACTTCTGAGGACTACTGATTGTGATTAAAAGAAAAAGCAGTCCGTTCACAGTGTTGTATGGTGAAAGCAGAAATTTTCATCTACCCTCTCGGTTCTCTTAGCTTGGAATGGCCTTCATTTCAGTCAATGAAAGTGCAGGTTGGTACTTGGAGTAAAATTCTGGAGCCAGCTTAATCCTCTTCTGCACGCCACTTCTACTCCGCTACTAGAGGGACGGTTGGTTTGCTTTTCTCTCTCAGTACTGCCGCCACTGCTCTCAACCTACTTGTTATGATCTGATATAGGGCCCTAGTTGGCATCTGGCAATGGTGCCCATACACAAGCCACACGGGTGATTCAAGTTCAATGTCTGCACCGGCAGCGAGCAATAATCTGACCGACTCGGGCCGACCCCGCTCCACGGCCAACTCGACAACTCTCCCGCACCCAAACTTGATTTCCTTTAATCCCTCCTTTGCTGACAGGCTGTGGTAGGGTTTGCACCATGCTCGAGCAGCAGTCGCACCAGGCCCTCGTTACCTTGTTCGACCGCTCAAACAAGAAGAGGGATGAACTCCTCTGGCTCTGAGATGTCATAAAAATAGCAGCCATGATGAGGTCCTGCAGGCAGAGGCCTGGATTCCTCTTATCAGCCGCCCATTCAAGAGGGCAGGTGCTTTCAAAGCCAAAGAAGCGAATGTTCAAGTCTACCCTGTACTGCAACACTTGTTGGGAGATGATGTGCTCATGCCCTGCGTCTAATGCCGCCTCAAGCACGTCTAGCTTTTGGCCTTGTCTAGGACCGTTATAATCAATATCAGCATCATCATTTGGTATCGCGTCATAGCCTTCTTTTCGGACAGGAACCGGTTTCTTGGCTACCGTGGATATCTCGTGAAAAGATAGCTCCCAAGGAGTCCCCTAGTCCCTCAGATGGCATTCTCGTATGACTGCCAGTGTTATTCTTTTTTTTCTTGAAAGACCCCATGTTGGGTAAAGGTGGAGAGCTTAGTGTCTGAAAGAGGACTGATATCTCCTCTGAAGGAGCTTCTGCCAATCAATGCCAACAAAGAATAGATGTCTTTGGATTTCCCTTGTCCCTCCTATAGTCCCGAGACGCTGATCGGACTTGCGGTCTAGAAGCTTAGCAATAACACCCCTGGCGTCAGGAGGAAGAGATTCTGAGACCCGGACGGGTTCAAGGTTGAAAATCTTGCGGCGTATCTCGTCGGATTCCTCGTCAAAGAATAGGGGTAGCCCGCTTACCATCTCATAGAGGAAGATACCCAGAGTCCACCAATCTGCCCTCTTCCAGGGACCTTAGCCTCGGAGTAATTCAGGGACTGGATACTCCGGCATCCCATAGCTGCTGTAGTCCTCGTCCTCAACATTGCGTTTGAAGAGCCCAAAGCCACAACTAATAATATTCCCCATGGTGTCTAGCAGGACATCTTGTGGCTTCACCCAGGAGTAAATTCCGCAAGTATCGTTCAAGTATGCTATTGCTCAAAGGATTTTAGCGGCGTACAATCGAGCCCTCTAGATAGGGAAACGCCGCTCCTGCTGGAGCCGAGAGAATTGGTGTTCAACTTGAATGAATGGGGTAACGAGATACCATGTCTCCTTTGATTGGAATGATAATATAACTGGTGTAACGAAAGGAGAGTCGATGTCATATGTTCGTCTAATAACTCTGCCATAGGAATACTTCTCGTTGCGTATCTTCGCCCCGTGTCCTTTTTCAGAGTCGCAGAGCCGTCTCCAAAGCTAGTAATAATTTTCTCGAAACCATACTTCTCCAATGACCGCAGTCTTGTAACTTCGTATCGGAGGCTGATACGAATTTGGCCAGTACCTTCCTGTATGTCCAGCCACTGTGGGACAAATCCTCCCCACACTTGACTGAAGTCTACTGCGACCCGTGCCACGCCGAGGAGGATGTCTTGTCTTTGTGTAGTAGGAGAGGTATTTGGATCCTTGAGGTAAATATAGTAATGCAACTATTCTTAGGAGTCTGTCAGGGCTAGTATTACTGGGATGAAGTAGAGTATACTATCCTAATGTAAGGATAACCTTGATTAGTACTCAAGGGTTTGTTCGTAGTTCTTCAGTGCAAGGCTGTTATGTACTATGTCAACGAAAGGGTTAATATTAAGTATATAGAGCGTAGACAAGGTTGCATATTACAGATCAGGCAGTCTCATGATATAAAGTGAGCAACAGTATCAGTGACATTCTCTGACTCGTTATAGAAGTAGACATAATTATAATATTGAGCTTTATTACCGGCATTGACACCGACATATTAAATGGACATAAGAATAGAGCTGTCATATTTTAATCCGACTTCTCTAGTGTTCGGGGAAATAGTGGAGCTCGGTGGCGATACTGCATCAATTGACTCGAACTATTTGCTTGGCAAGGCAAATTGCAGGTGTCTTGCTTTCGCTGCGAAACTCTTGTCTTTTCCCCAACATACGTTTGCCAGCCATAGCAAACACGCACGCGCAGATGTCGTATCACTGGGTTCCTGATCATGATAGTCCAAGGACACAATCTCCCGGATTTCAGACATCTTTTGGCACATCTGATGACGGATACGGGCCTCCTCCGCCAATCCCGCCTCGGCCGGCAGGCTTCGGCTACCAACCTCTTCAGGCTGAGAATCGGACATCAGCCGCGCAAATGCATCATGAAAAGTTCCATTCGAGCAGAATCCCTATGGGCGGCTCACAGACTCTCGACTCAGAATATTCTTCCTCATACTCACAGTCGCCCATACTTACTAAGAGCACTAACTCTGATTCAACTGGCTCACAACCTCCACCCGTCGAAAAAGAGAATTCAACGGATCAAGCAGTTTCGTCAACGCTATTGGACAACCTAGACATGATTACTCAAGTACTAGATGGTATATCAGTCTCTGCTCAGACACATGTTACTTCACGAGGTCAGGAATCTCACCGAGGGACATTTACGATGCCTATTAATAAATGAGATAACTAAGAAACGCCAGCAGATCAGTCGCAGTTCGCAACATCTAATTACAAAAGTCCATATTTATCTGGTGATGCCTCGGAAGTAAAAGTGAAGGAGGCGTCGATGCCTCAGCCTACAAGCTCTCATGTTGAGCCGCCTCAGAAGTTACCTCCTCGTGACAAGGAACTCGGCGAATCGCACGAGCATGTACCTCCAGCTCTAAGATTGCGACCAGTCACTGAATGCATAAGCCTCCCAGTGGGGTTCGCTACAACATGGTACACACACCCCACGGCGCCAGAGTATTACATCTGCTCCTACTGTTATGAGGAAAGCATCCGCCACACAATCTTCGAGAACGTCTTCCAAGGAGCCTACCTTGATGACGACAAGATGAAAATTTGTCTCTTCGGTAGAGCCCGAATGAAGGACCGTCTTTTCAAGGATGCCATAGCAAAAGGCTCGTTAGCTGAAGTTGTGAACTTCTTGAGCTTACGTACCAAGATACCACTATGCGCTGGCCCAGATGGGGTCAAGGGTCCAAACCCCAGTGGACACTGGTATTGTGTCAAAGGAAATCAAATTCCCTCGATGGTCGTTTGTAAGGCATGCTACGAAGACTTCATTCTTGCACAGCAATTTGCTGTTAACCTTGAACCGGCTCCTGAGCAACCGCCCGACGACATGTGGTCTTGCGACATGGCTCTGCCTTACATTTTCGACGAATATAAGAGATGTTCTGAGACGAGTGACTGGCCGAGATTCGTAGGCAGTGCAAATACTCGTATGAGTCTCCCACAGTGTCCAGGGACCAAGACAATCTATCCAGAGGGGGGCGGGAAGCAATGGTTTGAGCCTATCGATGGACCCCGCGGCTTCCTCATATGCTCAGCGTGTTACTGTGATTGTATTCACTACACGAGCGAGCAGACTAAGTGGCGAGATGCCGGACCGAATACTGTTTCGATCTATGGTGTGTCGGTCAAGTGCTGTTTCGGAAGTTTCAACATGTCCGTGGCTGCCAACCGTACACTCCGAGAGACGTATGACTACGATTTGTTCTGGACTACCGTGGAGACACTGGCACGTGAGCCAGAGTGTGACTCTAAAGGAACCACGGATGCAACATGGTACACGCTGAAATCAGATCCGGACTACTATGCCATTTGCCGTGTATGCTACGTCGCGATTGTCGAAACTTTGGGCATTGGCATGTACTTCATGCCCAAGCCCAGCATCCTGAAAACCGCAAAATTAATATGCTGCCTCAATCGCGGCATACCGCGCTTTCCGTTCTACGTCGCTAAGCTTCTAGAGCTGATGGTGACACGGGATCCTGCACCTCTGACCAATTTTGCGATCGAATATGGCGCAATTCCCTATTGCAAACAAGATAACGACTTCACGAATGGCGTTTGGTACGGCTGGCCCGCGTGCACCATATGTCCGGAATGCCACCATCACTTCATCCGCGGGACGGCCCTTGCAGACAGCATGACGCTACGAGGCGATCAAATTCCTGAATCGCGCATGTGCGAGATGTATAGCCCTCGTATGCGGAAGATGTATCTTGAGGCGTGTGCTTCTAACCCGCTAGACCCGACAGCCTTGCTTACCTTCTCCCTCGTGCGTCGTAATATCTATGCGGCCACAATGCCACAATGGAGGCAGATGCTCAGTAACCAGAGACTCAAACTCATGCAACAGCAGTATAAGAATAATCAGAGCCTGTTTTACAGCAACCTGGGGCGCACGTACGCTAATTCAGTGGGCTCTACACATACTTTCGGCGCAGCTGATGTTGGGTACGGCTTCCACAATGAGTGGGAACTTGATGGGGCAAGATTAGGGAGAGAAGCCGCAGCTCTTGGTAACGAGATCCAGAATAGCAGCTGGACTATTCCGGCTGATGAGTTGGAAACGCGATGGCGACAGGTTGAGTAGCTAGGGTTAGTAAGACACCGCTGCATATCCACGGATAGTTGTTTCTCTATGCTACATTAGATAAAAAAAAATGGTTTTCATATTAACCTCGGGTTAATAAATGCATACTATTTTAATGGTATAGTAAGGTTTTTAATTTTTGTAATAATGACTCTCAGGGCGACTCCTACTGCTCCCTTTGTCCAGACGGTGCTGTTCTCACCCGCCTTCTTCTTATCCACAGCTGCTATCTTCCTGCTCTACCAACAGCCTTTTACTGCGCCAAACCACCTGAGAGTCGTCATCAGTATTAGTCTTCTGATCATCTTCATCGTGTACGTCTCCAATAACTCAATAGTTGCCATCTATTCGGCTCTTGACCAGGGGAAGCAATAGTCCTAGCTTATAATCAAGTTACAGACTGAAGGCTAAAGGTTTTTCCTAGCTTATATTATGAAACATACCGTCGGAATTGCGATGGATCTATATATATTCTTGCTTCAATGCCTATTTTCCTCGGCCTCCCCTTACGTATTAAGCGACTAATTCAGCTTGTTGGTATCTTTTCAACGATGTTTTGATAGGTCTTAATACCAGCAGTCAAGTTGCACAAGTAGCACACATTAGCCTTGCAGAGAAATTAATGTAAGCGTGGTATCACTTGATGTTAAAATGCAGCTTCTCTATTCTCACCAACTATCGTCGCTCGGCGCGCTAATAAACCGATTTCCGTAAGTCCCTTATAACCTGTATCTCTTCTATTACATGTCTTCCTATCAAGTACCTTGTTCTAGAGTGGCTAACTACCTATGTCTAGGCTGATCAAGACCAACATAGCCATTTTCGTTAGCCTCATAGCCATCTGTATCTAGCTTCTGTTACCTGGCACCGGTACATCTAATGTCTTTACGTCTTTGTTATCGCGGACGCTAGGCCGTCGTCGTGTTGGTGCTGGCACTGGAAAGGCTGCTTCTGGAAAATCAGTATGGCCAACTAC
Source organism: Sphaerostilbella broomeana (assembly GCA_930272545.1). Taxonomy (NCBI): domain Eukaryota; kingdom Fungi; phylum Ascomycota; class Sordariomycetes; order Hypocreales; family Hypocreaceae; genus Sphaerostilbella; species Sphaerostilbella broomeana. Next base: position 1,331 of record CAKNET010000200.1, on the reverse strand, counting down.
CAGCAGCAGAAGCTAGGAAGTTTTGGTAGCATCATCTATGAAGCTAAAGAGATCAACGATTATGATGATACGTAGCCGCTACAGACGAGGAATCAAGCTAAGAAAGAGGTGGAGTGGCATCACCAATCTAAGCCTGACAGTGAGGATAGAACTGCAGACCAATGGATGTGAGAAAAGGACAAAAATACCATGCAGGTTAAAAATTATACATTGTATATACAGGCTTGAGATAGTAGCATGTATGGCGTATATACGCTGCGGAATATTGACTTAAAGGTACCCGTATTTCTACCCATGAGCTAGCTGCCCTCTAAGGTAATTGACTAGATGATTGCCACGAACCCCAGCAAAATTGTTTATTATCTTTAGATTAGATCGGGGGAATTTTTATTGAAACTTCTAGCAATCATACTTAGAAAACGAAGTGATCTTGGTAACTACTGGATAATTAGCTTTCCCAGTCTTATTGATGGGTCACCTCGATAGCCTCAGGTATTACACAACGATGGGGTCAGTCATGGCTTTCTGCAGCGTAGTATTAAGCCAGCTGGTTTCAGGTTAATCCGGCAGAAAGTTTGGGTCACCAGCCGGTCGGTTCCCTTCCGCCATTTCAACTTAGGGCGTCGCTTATGCCAAATCCGAGCCCCATGTATCTCCGATGCCAGTCCTAATAATCCACACACACCACAATAAGCATATGTCATCCCAGATGTAGTGTCATTTCCCAAATAGAGTCCCACTCCTAGCATATAAGTCGGACCCCCCACCACCGACCACCCCCAACGACCGACCACTCAAAAAACAACGCCGGCCACACAACGCGGTGGAATTCGATTATGAGATATCAACACAACAACGTCAGAATAGCATTTTTTTGGTGTTGCTAGCTAGCTAAACGGCTGCTCGTTGCAGCAGGCTTCAAATGCATTTATAGAAGTTAAATCTATTACTATGATTAGCTATAAAGCCTTTTAAAGCTATTCCCTAATCTTAAAGACTTTTTTAATCCTAGTAAATTAAGAATTTAGATTTTTTAAGATTTTATAACGCTTTTGCGGCCGTAGATAGTCAATCTAATACTTTAAAATCTGTATTTTAGTTTTAAGAGTAGCTAGTTTGGTGTTCTGTTAATTTAGACTTTGCTAATTTTTTTAAATAGTAATTTTATTATGAAGTTATTCTTTTTAATAATTTTAATAAAACTTGAGATTTATTATAATTTTTTTAATATAATAATATTATATTTATTTAATTTTTTTATTTTTAATAAATTAATTAATAATATTTTTAATAATTTTAAATAATTTTAATTAAGATTTTTTTTAATATTA
>CAKNET010000199.1:0-15020 GCA_930272545.1 Sphaerostilbella broomeana | reverse complement strand
TTATTAAATTAAATTCATATTGCTTTATTAATAAATTAATAAACTAGTATTTTAAATATACTCTATCCCCTATATATTTATTAATTAATAAATTACTCTATATTTATAAGAATTTTAATATCTTTCATATAATTATACTAATAATAATAAGAATAATTAATTTATTAATATATTTTATATTTAATTTTTAATAGAATAAAAATTTTAATTTAAAATTAAAATGCTTATATAATCTTATGTAATTATTTTTACCATTATATATTTAATTTTCATTTTAAAAAATATATATTATAAAATAAGTAAATAAACTCTAATATACTAGTCTATAGGCTGCCTTGGCAGCTTGAACCCCCGCTAATACTCTCTTATGATTTATGTTGGGGTTCAGGTGGAAATGATCTTCGGGCTTGATTTGACCATCTGCGCCAAAAGGTTCGAAAGGTTCTCTTTCTATCTACCCATTCAATAGGGAATAGAGGCCGGTTTTTTAGTATTATCGCTCGTCGGTGTTATACTGCTCTCTCAATCAGGTCAATATCTCTGATTGTCAACTCAAGCGTGTGTTTATGTCGTGTCTGTAAGAATGCTTTAATTTCTATTGCTTGGGTTGTCAGTTCATCAATGCCTGTCATAGAACAGCTGACGATAATGTGATATTGACAACTTAGCAAGTCTTAATATTGAAAATTCAATAGCAGACGAGTGTTGTCTTTTGTCTTTGTAATTTGTATAGTATTTAGTCGTTCGACCGTATGGTGCAATTGCTACCATATGTTGGGGTTCAGGTGGATGTCAAGATTAGATTGAGGAGCTATCCTTGAGCTAACTAGGGAACCCTTTTGTAAGGTTGTGTACATAGGTATGTGTATATATAAGTATGTACATATACCAAGCTAAGCTACTACCATAACAATTTAATTGGTTATAAATACCTCTGCAGGTCACGAAGTGCTAAACGTTCGGGGTAGAGTGTATTATTATAATTATATAGATATTATTATTATCCTAACATTTGTTGGGATGCATTTACCCTGTATGACTGGCTTCGTTCCATCAAATCTTCATGTCGACCTTGGTCAACAATTTCGCCACCCTCAACCACAAATATAGTATTGGCTTTGCGAATAGTGTGTAACCTATGCGTGATGGCAAGCACGGTTATCCCTCTTGATGCTACCTCTATCCCTCCTTGTAGTGCCTCCTCACTCTCTGCATCAAGGGCGCTGGTACTTTCATCGAGTAGCAACAGACGTGGCTTTCGAACGAGTGCCCTCGCAATGGCTAGCCTTTGCTTTTGACCACCGGACAACCGTGAACCGTTTGGGCCACATTGCGTATCGTATCCACGAGGCAGAGACATCACAGTCTCATGGATATTGGCAAGCCGACACGCCTCTTCAATGTCTGCATCACTTGCATCGTGACCTGGCACTGCTCCGAGTCCCACATTGAATTTAACAGTGCCATCGAACATCGCAGAATCTTGTGGAACGATGGCGATACTATCCCGAAAAGCTATCCCATCGTGGCGGCATATATCCAGACCATCAATCTCAATGATGCCGCTGGTAGGACGATACATTCGCTGAACAAGATGTAATATTGTTGACTTACCAGATCCAGATGGGCCCACCAACCCGCAAAATTGACCAGCTGGTATTGTTAAGGATAGATCCTTGATTACCGGAGCCGTTGGATGGGCAGGATACGTGAAAGATACCTCACGGAAAACAACGGTGGCGCCTCTGGTCTCCCTCCCCACTGCTTCCCCTGATGAGGTTGCTATTGCTGCCTCAACATCGTATCTGCTGGTCAACCAAAATGTCTGCTCCCTAGGTACGCCGCTGAGCGGCTTCCAAAATTTAAGTTCTACTAAACTCAATATTCTCGATGCTGCAGCTCTAGCTCTAGAGAATTCAGGGGCTAAAGTAAACATCTGCCCCCAGAGCTGAGAACTTACGAGCATGGCCATGAGAACAATAAAAAACTGCGTCTGAGTATATTCCCCTTTAATTATTCTGGTTGACCCCCACCAATACGCGAAAGCGTATATTAGATTTCCAGTGCTGCTTGCTACGGCGAGCCAGAAATTTGTGTAAGCATTGGCCACTGCCATTTCAGTTAGTGGAGCTTTAAGGGCTCGACGGTATTGTGCAAGTATTTCGTGTTCAATAGATAGCACTGATATTGTTTTGAACTGGCTTATGCCTTCAGCCGTGATAGCCAGAGCCTTAGAGAACGCAACTGCGTGTTTGCGTTCAAAGCTCGATAATAAGCGGATCTGCATAATCCCTGACCCAAGAAGAAGGGGAACTGTCACCAGACACACAATAGCAATCCTCCAGGCAACAATGTGTGAGAGGACCACTGCAATGAAGAAATTGACAACAATAGATAACACAGTTCCAATAGTGGAACCGCTGAAGCCCCCAACTGCTGCTGCGTCGTCTGTAATGATAGAGAGCAAGGAGGCTGGAGTACGGCCATTGGATTGATGCCAATCTAAGTCTTGAATGCACAATGATTGGAAACTTAGTATGCGTATTCCGTAGAGAAGTTTCTCCGCTACGTAACCAAAACCAGACCAACTCCCCGCGTAGGCAAGCAATTCCACGACGGCGAGCATAAAAAACAAGCCACCAAAGAACTGACCCGCCCACAAGATCAGCTGAGGTGTGTTGCAAGGGCTGAGTTTTCCAACAGTGTTCCCAAAGATAACACCGGCCGATGAGAATGAGCCACCAACAACGACTGCAGAGACTATGGCTAGAAATACAATGAAAAGATGGGGTCTCAAAATGCCCACAAAACTCTTCATAATATACCCGAAAGATTTCGAGGAATCATGAGAATTAAAATCCGTCTTGGTGGTGCCTGGGTTATTTTGCAGCTCATCAAAGGAAATTGCAGTTACTGAGTGATCTCTTTCTGCCGGCCCTTCATCCAATGCTATGCTTTTCTCAGAGATTTTACTTCCAGTGCTAACGTTATGAGGAATCAGTACGCTATCTCTGTCGTATGGTCTCTCGGACGTGCTCAGCTTCTGTAAGTGGACCATGCTGGCATACGCACCGTCACACGCCATGAGCTCACTGTGGGTGCCTTGCTCAACCACCCTGCCTTCCCTCATGACAATTATTTTGTCGGAGTTTGAAATGGTCGATAGACGGTGAGCAATTATAATGATAGTGCAGTTCTTGGCAATTGAATTAATTGCCATCTGTATGCGCTTTTCGCTATCAGAGTCGAGTGAAGCCGTTGCTTCATCGAGGATGATGATTTTAGGATCTTTAACAAGGGCTCGGGCAATTGCAATTTTTTGTCTTTGCCCCCCGCTGACAAATTTGCCGCCAGTGCCAACAATTGTCCCGTAACCATTTTGAAGTTTGTTGATGAAGTCTGAAGCGTCGGACAAATATGCAGCACGGCACACCAGTGTTACCAATTCTGACAGATCTTCTCCATATTCCTGAGCCGCGGTGATCATATCTTCCCCAGCCCTGATTCTAGCAGCTAAATTGCCCAAATCAGAGCTTAGGATGAGGGCCCCAAACTTCCGGTGTTTTCCCCATGGAGAGTTAAACAGACCCAGAGCGATGTTCTCCAGCACTGACCGGTTTAAGAGATAGGATTCCTGTTGAACCAAGCTCACGAAGCTTCTCAAACTGCTTATCTTCAGTGTCCTCAAATCTTGTCCATCTAGGGTCACCGCCCCCTCATCTGGATCATACAGTCTGGCTGTTAAACTTGCAACTGTCGATTTACCGCTCCCCGACAGGCCCACAATAGCAGTTTGTGCACCGGCAGCGCAGTCGAAAGACACATTCTTCAGAACCAATTCGTCTGGTCTAGAATCATAGGAAAAAGAAACGTTTTTATATGAAATGGCGCCTTCTGTTGAGGTGGGAAGCCTGTGACGAGATTCTGGTAAAGAATTAATCACTGCTGGAGTTTCTATGTCTTTCCGCAGCCTTTGAAACGAGACCGCTGCACTCCCGAGCAAGGGGAGCAACGGGGCAATAGAACCGAAGACTACACAAGCTGCACATATTCTTGAGTATCGTAGTAGTTTAGACTGCGGGTAACACGACTACTTACCATCAACAAGTAGAAATATTACTGTATATATCTGCCCTACCGAAACTCCACCGCTGGTGTCCGAAAGTGATTTAACGATTTGGCGGCTACCTTCCCAAAATGACAAGGCATTTGCTGAGTATGCAATGAAGTACATAGCGCCTGCCTGGATGGCAGAAGCGATGACTTTCTTTATGCCAGCCTTTTGAGCAGTCATCATATGAATGGAGAATTTATCTTCTAAGCGTCGGGCGGCACCAAATGCCTGCACGATAGCGATGTTCGACAAAGTTTCCTGGGCTACTGACGATCCTGAGCCTGCAGCATCGGAAATGACGCTCGCATATTTCTGAGTAAATATGCTACCTAGACCTGCCATGGTGAGGAAAACTGGAACAAGGGATAAGAGGATCGCAGCCAACTTCCAAACTTTTATGAATGCCACGGTGTAAGCGGTGAGAAAGAATGATATGCAAGCAATGCAAACGCCAACCTTTTCAGATGTGCCAGACTGTATCGCCTGAACATCTGCATTGAGACGAGAATAAAGCTCCCCAGCCTGATTTTTGTCGAAGAATGCGGCATCCTGATACAATAATTGCTTGAAATAATTTTCTCTGACTCTTGCCTCTAGGCGCCGACTGAAGATGCTCCAACATACAACATATATGTAGATGAGGATGAAGCTACCAATACCAATGTATACAAGCTTGAGTACCCTGTCATTTATCATCGCTTGAAGCTGCGCTGCATTGTGACCATTGTATCTGTCAGCTTCACAGCTGGCGGTGTTGAGATTGTCTACAAGTTGGCCGAAGAGAATGCCCATTAATGGAAAAGGGATTCCCGCGGCTGCTGCAGATAGAGTGCCTGTTATTAGAAGGATAATATCAGGCCATTTTGGATCTGCGTAAAAAAGTAAACGGAAGTAACTTGAGAGCATGTCGGTAATCTGGGTATAATGAAACGCGTATCTGAGTGAGCTACGGGTTTCCTTTATTCAATCATATGATGAAAGACGGAACTTGGTAGGTTTGACTTACTCTATTTCCCTTAACGTCTTTGTTGATTGGCGTGGGGAATGAGGTATTTTGCACCCCTTCGTTAGGAAGTGTATTCACGACCTCATTCGAAGTTGACGCGTGGTCATGAGCCGCCATTATCAATGCCGGCTGGCGTAATATGGTTTCAGTTGAAGTGTGATAAGAAATTGTCCTCGAGAGCTAAGGAAAGGGAGGGGAGTAAAGTCATTCTTATGGCAGGAACGGCTGAACTGTCATGGAAATAGAGCAGCAGCATTACATGTATACCTACATATCAGAAAGCCCGTTTCCAAATATGACGCAAACTGCCCCACTGCTGGGGACTCTTGGAGGTTCAATTTGTTGCCTAAAAACACACCTCTCCTAGTAGCCTTGCTGTTTCGCGGTTGGCGGTCCATGTCTCATCATCGTTAGAACCACGCCCATTACACGGAAGATTTGTTGGTCTGTGAGGTTGTTTCTTCGAAATCCCGAGCCCAGTTCTCGTATATGTATATGTGTTACGGTTTATTATCGTAAAATTTCACTCAAATTTTTGCCAAGACTAAAGGGGTTTATCCCCCCAATGTGTCCTATCCTATTGAGTGCGCGACGGGAGCAGTGCGGTATTTGCCCCGATATTTTGACCTTATTATTTAACCCCTGATACTATCCTGTATTCCTGTGCTCGGGAACATCAATTACTTAATTGATTATTTAATTAATAAAATTATTACTATTGCCTAATAGCAAGGGTTTTAGTATTTCAATTAATACAAATCCCCATTGGTTGTCATCCCTGGTAGTGACTTCACTGCTCCCTTCGCGCACTCAATGGGATAATGCAGCCTGCAAATATTAGTAACTGGCTGATTTGTCGAGATTTTACGGCGGTAGTGACTGCATGTGGTGGGACCATACAACTCGGTCTCGCGGGGCTTTGCTCGGATCTGATAAGTTGTCTTGGCTCTCTGCTCCGATGGGTGGGTGGAATAGGGAAGGATGGGGTGGGTGGGCGGGGAGAGCGGGTCATGGCCCTCTCAGCTAGTATATCAAGACCGAGTTTCGGATCTGATAACGTTTGCTTATAGGCGTTATAATCTCGCTAAACCGGGGAGTAGATCCCTTGCTCCTCTTTACAACTAATCAATACGTGCGTGTCTCTCATGAAGTACACCTACTTGTTACATAATTGCCGCTATGTGGATCTGATGATCTCCAATCACATTTGTATAGCGATGTTATCTTAATATAAATGCCTCGTTTATTAGCCGTATCAAAAAGCACCCAAGGACCTATAGGAATGTATAAGAACTCTTCAGGGGTTTATAATACGATAAATTGGTTCCTCTTTTCCTTGAGTCCAAAGTATATATACAAACGATAAGATATTTATATGGATTCACACCTATTACCCACAACCAGTAGCCCGTCAGTAGGACTTGGTATTTTGTTTAGAACTAGATGTATTTGTCTACCTAGACACACTGCTCCAAATAATCAGCCACGGCCGCACTTGAAAGAAGCCCGGAACTTCGAATTCCATTGCAAACGTGGCCATAACTTTCGGCACGCCCCAGTGCATACATGTAACCTATCCCCTCACCACATACATGTATTTACCCCTAAATAACTCCGTGAGTATCCACTTGCCATGGATTTGAGTCAGTCACCTATATATGTGGCTGATTTTGCGAGCATGCTCGTATCCCGTGTTGTGAATCGAGAGTGATATCATCTCCTAACCACTAATCAACTTTGCAATTCATACTTAATTATATCTTCCTATCCACCCTTCAGAGTGCTGTCTTTACCTGTAGCCTCTTGCTGGTCAGTCGACTTGACATTATTCCACCCTATTTACCAACCTTGCAAAGTCACATCTGCCCTGCGGGGACGATTTCATAGTTCAGTTTTGATTGGATCCTAATTTCGTTGCCCGTGATTACGAAATTAGTGATATTACAATGACAGGATGGATTCAATTCTAAGAGATATTCCTGTTGTCAAAGTCTTTATCGCGGGGGGTTCGTATGCGGGCCTTGCAGCCGCCGTCAATCTTCTTGACTTGGGTAATGGGTTGTCTCCACGCATGGCCCACGACCGGTATTGTCACCACCCCAAGGTCTTGCGAGTCAACTTTGAAATCACTATTGTGGATGAGAGAGACGGATTTTGTACGTTTTCTTCAAATCGTTCTTCCACATATAAAATTGCTGACATCTGTCAAACCAACACGAAAGACCACTTGATCGGTTCACCACTTGCTTTAGCTGACAAAGCCTATGCCAAAAAATCTTGGGTCAAGTTTGAAGACATCCCAGCACTTCAGGACATCAATGTGAACTTTGTCCAGGGCTCGGTCTTCAATGTTGACTGTGAATCCAAGACAGCTCGTTTGCTTAACACCATCACGAAGGAAACCACCACACACAAGTATGATTATTTTGTTGCTGCTACTGGCCTTAGGAGGGATTGGCCAGTAGTTCCACAATCACTTTACCAGCGAGAATACATCAAAGAGGCTGAACTACAAATTTGCTCTCTACAAAATGCAAGCAGTGGCGTTGTGATTGTTGGCGGCGGCGCCTGTGGCGTTGAGATGGCTGCTGAGCTCAAGATAGTCAACCCCGATGTGAAAGTAACTCTAGTACACTCAAGAGATGAACTTCTATCTTCCGAGCCCTTGCCTTCTGAGTGTAGGAGCAAGACATTGGAGATGGTAAGGGAGGCTGGTGTGGAGGTGCTGATGAATCACAAGGTCAACAACTTCATGAAGGTCGGATCATCTACAGAATCGGTCATTTATGAAGTTCAGTTTACCAACGGGAAAAAGATGACGGCGAGTCAAGTTATCATGGCATTGTCGAAGAGCAGTTCTACGGCTACATACCTTCCTCCTTCCGCTCTCGATTCTGAGGGCTACGTGAAGATCCTTGCCAAGTAAGAGAAGCTTATCATAACCAAGAAAATCATCTATAGCTACTCATCAAAGTATTAACTGCTTTATTTAGTATGAATATCGGGCCTAAAGTCGCTAATTCGGCGTCCCATTTCTGCTGTGGAGATATTGCGAAATGGTCCGGAATAAAACGTTGCGGAGCTGCAATGCATGGCGGGCACTTTGTGGCATTCAATATTCACCAGAACGTACTGGCTCAATTGACAGACCATGAGCCAAAGTTTCAGGAACTAGAAGAAGTTCCACCTATGATTGGGCTGGCTATTGGTAAGAATGCCGTTGCATATGGTCCTGGCACTGGTGTCGTCTCTGGCCCGGAAGTAATGCAGGCATATTTCAGAGACGATCTAGGCTGGCAAAGTAAGTTGAGTTATCTGATGAGTGCCTGAGGCGTGGGATACGAGTTTTAACGTATGGTATTTAGTCTGTTGGGATTACATGCAACTTGGTGTGGGAGCCAACATATGCTATAGATCCGGAGACTGACTCTTCAAAATAGCACAAAGTAGCTTCGCACGGTATACGAAAATTGGCAGTTAAGCTGCAGTATCGGGATTGAATTATTTGCAGGCAGTTCGGGCTAATTTGGCTTTAGGTAGAGGAGTAGAATCAGCGGAATGAACTGGCGTCAGCCATACTTCTACCTGTGTGTTTGTGGATAGGCTTTACATGTCTGCAACCCCAAGTCATACCATTCTATTAAAGACTCTCATATGTACTTCAGTGAAATTTAATTTATGTTTGAATAATCTATGTACGACTCTAGATGTTTGCCTGCTTATGATTTATCACGACATATCGTGTTACGAGGCAGTTCCCGTAATAGCGAAGGCAAACCCGCGGTCGCTGCCATTACAATCAACCGAAACATCTCCGCGCAGGTATGTTAAATCGCAACGCAAACAGGAATCCCATGGGGGTTAGGACAAATGAACCTGCATACCTCTGTAGATCATCGTTATATTAACCCTTTCAACAATTACTGAGCACCGATTCTTTTTTTTGATAGATCGCAGCAAGTACTGTCAATCCTATGATACAAAATAGAGATAGGCTATAGCTTTACTTAGCCTAATGGCGACGTGTTGATGAAAATGCGGCTTAGCCGCTGCCATGATGATAGCTTGCGCGTAGTAAATTCTGAGTAATGTTAACGTCCGGCTAGCGGGAATGGATCATTAACCCAACTCTAAGAGTTGTTACTGGCACACCGACGAAAAGGCACAATTGCTGGAAATTCCCAGTGTGCAGCTCTAATGCAGCCGCCTCTTGACTTACAATAGAATATTCGTCATCGATATCCTCAAGACGATTGAGAATACGTAACTTAACACTCTTGGTCAAGCAACAAAAGATTGGAAGAATTTAATGAATATTACTTGCATCAACACATTTGAAAATGACACAGGGGTGTTATTAATCTGCGCTCGTTAGTGTGTTACAATTTTGGCTTGGGAGAGATGTAGTCCTATTCCCATAGCTTGACAGAACTCAATGCCTCGGTAGGATGGGGAAAGCTCGTCGAGAATGTGGGATACGTGTCCATTTTTTTTGTCTATGTCTCCGATCACCGGACCCCAATAAAGTTATCAGATCCGCGGTGGATACAGCGGCAAGGCAGTGCCACCAAGGCACTTCCTAAGTACACACCCCTCCTTTCTAGAAGTCCCACTGAGGCGTAGCAGGTGCTTTACCAGGAACAGGCCATCCGCGCATGCGTACCCAGACGTACAGTGGGGCACAGAAAATTCCGAGTCGCAACAAACAGAATTACCAGCAAAAATAACTCAAAACTTTCTGTGACCCTCTTTTTATCATCACTCTCATGTTCCTCTTCATAATACTCGATAGGCAAAACAATCGTATCCAATTGACTGCGATAAAGGAGTAAGATAGCATAGACCCTAACATTTCGATCTTATTACTTAAACCCTTGAGTTATCTCTGCCTTTTACTATGTTCAAATTAATTCATTAATTACGAATCGAATATATTAACTACCTAGGTACCCAGGTGCTGCCAAATTATGGCGGATATTTATGTATCTCAATTAATATATCTTCTCACTGACTAATATCACTGAGAATAAAGTCTCTACTGGGAACAGGAAGGGCGGCCTACGTGTAGAATTTCCCTTGTATGAGTATCTAGTTCGCCGAAAACCCGCTTGCTCCATGTTTCGCCCGCGGAAAGAGAGGCTTTAGTGTTGAATAAAGGTGTATAATTTAACCTTGTCTCAATTTTGTAATGGCTGGCATTCACAAGTACCATGTGCAGCCCGGATAAATGCGGCCTGATGTCACTGAGCGCAATGATTTGTACATATGTCCAATAATAAGCATCCAGAGACCACCCAGTAAAGTAATGTGTTGACTACAACGTGGAGCGGTGTGTCATGGCGATCTGGAAACTAGTCTAGACAAGATGCCTAATATTCCATCTATTTTACTTGCGCTTCCGGCATATTTTCCAACAACATGGTCTTGTCTCCGTTGTCACGGTTGTCTTCGTTCGCGGCCGCCCTTGTCTTTCCCTTCGCCCTCTCATCATTAGTACGCATCTTGGGAAGATCGACAGCCATGCTCTCTGCAGTTCCGTTTGATGAGACTATAGTCAAACTTCCTCACCCGTATTATACTGGATATGGCATTCGGAAGCCAGCATTTAACGACCTCGATGACGGCATAGAATTCTATCAGCTATGCCTCACATCATCTCCTCCAACGGGAAATAAATCCCACATTCATCTTCACTCTTCCCATTTTGTCTTCTCAGAGCTCAATACACTCAAGTCAAGTGAACTGCCCCCGCAGTCTAACAACAGTTCGTGGGCTCGAGCCCAGCGTTCTCCTCGCACAATTATTTGTTGGAATGCCGTAGCCGGACGTCCAACGATAGCACACATGTGGATGCTTCTTTACGTTTTGAATACTTTGTCACCGGATATGGAGACGCTTCAATTGGAACTTAAGGGACCTGATGCGTTCGAACTGGGCCAGCATCTCAAGGATGTCGCTCTAGCAGCTGATTATGCGCCAATGGAGAATCCAAAGGGATCTAGTTCTGCGACCGCCGATTCCGCCATAGTTCTGGCCTTCCGGAGTACATTCTGGCAAGGAGCTGGCTCACCATTTGGTCCACAACCTGCGTGGTGTCCTGATAATCAGCCTTCATCATTATTATCATCCAATCCATCATCTTCATATCCTATTACACCATTTCATCAAATTGAAACAATTTCATCGGCTGGGGACCCCCAAGATCCCGAACGACTGCAGCATACACGGCATCCGATCCGATCAGCTAAACCGACGCCTAATGCTGTGATCTATAGTCGCTGGATTCCTCACCTGAAAGAAAATTTCTCCATGATTGCACTTGACTGGCAAGATGAAGAACATTTAAGGCTTTTTCATAACTGGCAAAATGACCCCCGTGTCTCCCAAGGTTGGAACGAAGCCGGTACCCTGGAGGAGCATCGAGAGTATTTACGTAAGATCCACCATGATCCTCACCAGTATGCCGTCTTAGCCAAGTGGGATGATACTTATTTTGCATATTTTGAAGTCTACTGGGCCAAGGTAAGTCTTTGAAATTACATATTCCGACCTTTTCCATGCTAAAGTTTCATTTTGGTAGGAGGATCGCCTTGGAGCCTACTATGATCCTGGTGACTTCGATCGTGGGAGACACTCCCTAGTTGGAGACGTTAGATTTCGTGGCCCGCATCGCGTCTCGGCCTGGTGGAGTAGTTTGATACATTATCTTTTCCTAGATGATTGTCGAACAATGTACGTTGTCGGGGAACCTAAGAGTAGCAACTCTACAGTAGTTATGTACGATCTCATTCATGGCTTCGGACTCGAAAAATTTGTCGACCTTCCCCATAAGCGAAGCATATTGGTGCGCTGTCACCGGGAGCGCTTCTTTCAACTCTGCCCATTGGCTGAAAATGAGAAAGAGGTTGGCGGAATGAGGATTGCTCTTGTTCCTAAACTGTAAGTAGAGAGTGAGGGCTGATATGTGCTATATTATGGGGGTGTAGCTAGCCATATAATGACTTTTCTCCCAGACTAGGGACTTGGGGAAAATGAAAGTTGGAAGTATCTCGGCGAGAGAGTATGATTTAATTTAAGTGGATTGTGGGCAAACTGTTGAGTATCCTAAGGCTGATACCCTGTAGTATCAATACGCCCTACAGTTTGGATGACTTAGCCATTTGGGCCAAAATTTTGTTACCCAGCTTCGCCATTTCGAATTTACGTACTTTTCCACTGCCAGTCAATGGTAATTCTAGAGGTATGCCTCCATAACCAAACCAAAAGATATGGGCTGGTGCTTTGTGAGTTCCCAGTCTTTCACGAACCCATTCTCTGATTTCTCGATCCTTGGGCTTGTTTGTATTATCGGCAAGACCCAGAAATGCCCCGACCACTTCCCCGTAGTGAAGGTCTTCCATACCAAGTGCTACAGCTCGCGAAATGGACGGATGTTCTAGGAGGCGCTCTTCAATCTCCAGTGGATAAATATTCTCTCCGCCTATCAGCCATATGGTTAGCGAGGCTATCGCAATATGTAAGGTACGACTGTTTTTCACCCCTGATGATTATATCCTTAAAACGGCCTGTAATCGTACAGTATCCCTCCTCGTCGAATACAGCCTCATCTCCGGTAAGCAGCCATAGAATCCCATCTGCGTCTCTTACCATCGTCTCATTGGTCTTGACCGAATTCTTCCAATAGCCGGCTTGCAGCTGGTATCCTGATATACAAAGCTCTCCCCGTATTCCAATTGGGACAATATTGCCATCATGATCGACAATCTTTGCTTGAGCATGCGGCATGAGAGTACCGACAGTGGCGAGTCTTTTAGACAAAGAATCATCAGTGAATGCATTAAAACAGGTAGGCGACGCTTCTGTGAGGCCGTAGCTACTTGTAAACTCTGACATGCCGAATCTGGCAACCAATAGCTCCATGAGATATCGTGGTACTGGAGCACCAGCGATAATTCCGGTTCGTAGCTTGGTACAATTGAATCCAGGCGGGAACTCAGTCTGGAAGAGGGTGTCAAACATCGCCGGAACTCCATGAACCGCGGTACAACCCTCATCTGAGATGGCTCTTAATGTAGCATCACTGTCAAAAATCTCAGCTGGATAAACAACCTTTGCGCCGCGAGTAATCATAGTCAAGAGACCGAGAACAAGCCCAAAACAATGAAACAATGGTGGCGGGCAACAAAGAACGTCTAAGGGCGTTAGACGCATTCTGCCCCCAATAAAGCGGGAGTTATTGACCAAATTGCTACCGATGAACGTTAATTTCTCCTTGCCAATTTTCAAGTAGTTTTGAGTCTAACTGACTGATGTGTAAGCATTGCAGCCTTGGGCAACCCGGTTGTGCCACTTGTAAATTGTAGATTGACGACTTGATGAGGTAGAACCTTTCTCATTACTTCTTGAAGTCTCTCCTGACTTTGACGAGAGCCATACTTCACAAGCTCGTCGAATGAGGTATACTTCCCGGGATTACCACCCATGAGGACAATCTTCATTCCTGATTGTTCTTGACAGTCAAATGCTTCTAGAAGGAGAGAATTATCCAATCGACCGATAGTCCTTGTAGTAAAGAAAACCTTACAGTCCGAAAACTTTAGCCCATATTTAGCCTCGGTCGGCGTATACGTATTATTCAGAATCACGAGAATAGCTCCAATCTTGGCAACGGCGAAGAAAACCGCAGCATACTGCGCACAATTTCCAGCCATAATCCCAACTCGATCACCAGATCGAATTTTCATGTCGAGAAGGGATTGTGCTAGTGCAGAGCTTTGGTGATTGAGTTCGTTATAGGTCCATCTTGTGTCCATCCAGGGTATTACAAGGCACTCCTTGGAACCATACTGGTAAGTTTGGAGTTCGAGAAGCTCACCAAGCGTCAGATCAACGAGGGGAGGATCAGATGGTCCTCGGAAATGTGATAGTTTTTGGATGGACGATGCAACTATAGGTGAAAAACTTCCGTGCTTGGTTGACATCTTGGTTAGACTTGTTGCACCATCCCGCGGCTTTTCTGAACCCATATCGGCAAAATACAATTAAAATTCTTTGTCTTTGCCTACTTTAGATGCTTATTAGGTACTGAACAGTGTGAGTAATTATTGACGAACTCTAGAGAAGAAGGCTTGACACAAACTGCCAGAAGCATGCTTGACAAGGTGGTATCGAATTTGTAGAGAAACTAAATGCTTCTCATCTCAAAATCTAAGAGAATAAATTGATTGGAGCTGGGCCATATCATAGGGGAGTGTTAATTAGACTCCTGATTTCCTTCTAACCCTAAATTCATGACCGAGGTAGGCCCGTGATGTCTAACTAGACGGTAAAATTCGGAGATTTGCCATCTAATCTGATGATCAGATAAGATTTCGTCACTCTCCATTCAAGTCCACACTGCATCACACTACATAAGTTTTAACGCCGATTTCGCTAAAAATCCTTGTTTTGCAAATTACAATTTTTCTCGGCATTTTATTACGTTTGGGATCAAATTGGCCGATGCCGAGCCCACACGACCAATCCAAGTATCTCTACATGAACCAAAAGGAGGCGACTAGCTGAAGGGGGGTCTAACACTTCTGTTCCTATATACGTTTGGTCGTTTGAGGAGGAGTACGGTGGCACATAAGCTAATGAGGGCAAATCGCGCAAATGACAGAAAACCCGAATTTTCCGATTTATTTAATTGACTATATTTTACTTATATTATTTTATAAATTATATAAAATTAATAAAAAGAAAGAATTAATTAATAAATTAATTTTTATTTTATTAAAATTTATATAAATTTTTAATTATTAATTTAAAATATTATAAAAAAGTATTAATTTATATTTTAAAAATATAAATTAATAAAATATATATAATTAATTTTATAAAATTAAAATTTAATTTTTT
>CAKNET010000198.1:0-15039 GCA_930272545.1 Sphaerostilbella broomeana | reverse complement strand
TAGATTAGCTATAAAGCCGCGGTAATTTTATAAAGAAGTTTTATTAATTTTATTATTTATAGGTAAGATTATATCTTACTTTAATTTTATTATAAGATTCTTTTATATATCCGGGTCTAATATAAAAACTAATTTTTTAATAAATTAAAATTTATATTATTTAATTTTTATTTTAAATCTTTAATTTTTTAATTATATAAAGCTTTTTATAAAAAAAGTTATAATTATTACTCCTTTATTAATTTACTATAAAAAAATTATAATATTAATATTAATATATATAAGTATATTAGTAATAATTAGGCAAGAGAAAGTATTCTTAAGCTCTTATATATTAGGATTTAGTTTATATTATTTACTTATACTAAGAAGTCCGAGAGCCGGCTAGGTAGAGATTACTCTTTATTAGTATTTTCATAGCTAGCTAACGCATTTATTAAGTGGTAAGTTTCTTTATTATTTATTATACCCTAAACAGTCCTTATTCTAATAGTAGGTAAAAGAATTAATTTATTAGAATGGAAATGTTATAAGGGAGTGAATAGGTGTATAGGTCCTATTGCTTTGCTGTTAGCTTGCAGCTAGGTCTTAGATGTTGACGGTTTCAATTCTTACCCCTTTTTAACTAGCTCGACGCCATAGTTTTTAAACCTCTTTTATTCTCGGCGCCGGAAAAACCCTAGCGCCGATAAGTTTTAGAACTGGCACGTGACAGAAGGAGTGAAATAATATATATAACATTAAGAATACTGAGTAATCATAGGAAATATTGTCGTTGAACCAAATGAGCGAACCACAACCCCCAAACACCTGGCCCGCCGTCTATGCAACATTTCCCCGTCTAATTCCTTTGTTCACCTCTCGCCTAGAGGCATTTACCAGCCCCAGGTGGTACACTTGCCTTGAGGGTTAACATTCTTGTTAACGCTGAGGCAGTCCGAGTACTGAGCTTGGCACTTCTGGGCAGCATTGGAAGGAGAGTTACCACCGAAGCCCCAGTTCTGAGTGAACAGGCTGACGCCAAGGAACAAGCCACGCTCAACCTCCTCACCACGCTTCCAGCGGCCATTGGCACCGCTCTGGCAACCCTGCTGGTAGACGCTGACACACTGCTGGTATTGGGTGTGGCAGGCATCAGAGCAGGCGTTTCCGCAGCTCGGGCGTGGGTATGAGGGGCAGTTCTTGCTGTCGAGGTTGTTATACAGCTTGAAGGGGTTGGAACGCCAGTCGGAGTAGATATCGTTGCAGCTGACAAGGGGCAGAGCAATGCCACCAACGGGGTTACCAGGGCCGTAACCATACTTGGGGTTGGAGGGCTGCGTGCAGATGTTGGTAGGAGTGGGAGGGCACTTGGTGGAGGTGGTGGTTGGTGGAGCAGCCTTGGTGGTGGTGGTAGCCTTGCAAGGCACGACGGTGGTGGAAGTCGAAGGGTTGCCCTGACCAGGGTTCTTGTTCCAGCAGTCGCCCTTGGAGCACTTGCCGTACTTGCAGGTAGAGCCACAGTAGGTTTGAATGCCAGAGCACCACTGGCCGAAGTTGAAGCACTCCAGGGCGCCGGGGAAACCGGCCTGGCTGAAGCAAGAAGCAACACTGGCGGCACAGGTGGCGTAGGCCTTCAAGCAGTCGTTCTGGTTGCCCCAGTCAGGCAGAGGGGGGAAGCACCAGCTGCCGCACTTGTACTCGCAAGAGGGAGGAGTGGTCACGGTGATGGTGCAGAGAGCGCTGCTGGTTGTGGTTGTGGTGGTAGGTGGCTTGGTGGTAGTGGGCGCAGCGGTGGTGGTGGGAGGACTCTGGGTAGTAGAGGTAGTGCAAGACGTGGTGGTGGTGGTATCCGCGGGAGCAGTGGTGGTAGTGGTGTCAGCGGGAGCAGTGGTAGTGGTGGTATCCGCAGGAGCAGTGGTCGTTGTGTCGGCCGGAGCGGTAGTGGTCGTGGTATCAGCAGGAGCAGTGGTGCTGGTCGATGAGGTCGTAGACACAGTGGTGGTGCTGGAGCTGACGGGAGGCTGGTAGCCACAAGGCTGCAGAGATTCGAGATCCTTTGCGACGTAGAGGTTCAGCAGACTGCTTCCACCGCAAATCTCGGCGGTGTTGCCCTTGCAAGGCTTGTTGCACTTGGAGTCGTCGACCTGAGTGCTGTTGTTGGCAATGACGTTGCCACACCAACACTCGCTTCCAAACTCAGTACCGGCCAGGGGGAAACCTTCCGCCTCACAGGCAGCCAAGCAAGACTCGGTGGTGAAGGTGGTAGCATTGACAGTGGCAGACCAAGAGAGAGCGCGACCCGCCTTGGAGCTATCAGAATAGCAGCCGGAGGCCACGTAGGAGCCGACGGTGACGGGAGTGGTGGGGAAAGTCGGATCTTGCCAGACGGAGAGGATGTTGTTTCCTCCGCAAGTCTCGGAGGAGTTGCCATTGCACTTGAAGTTGCACTGGCTCTCGTCAAGTTGAGGACCATCAACTGTGCCTCCGCAGAAGCAGACGCCGTGGTACTCAAGACCGGCGTAGCGGAATCCGTTGCCTAATCAAACTCCGTGTTAGTCGAGTTGCTGTGATGGATCTGGAACACACCGTGTGTGCATCTAGGGGAAAGGTTTGTGGGTTAGGAAAATCTTACCCTTGCATTCAGCAACACAGATCTCGACAGTCATGTTCGATGAAGACAGAGGAGAGCGGAAGATGAGGGCCGGGGGAGTGCCCGGGGCGCCGTCCTGGTAGCATCCAGAGTAGACAAAAGGTTGGAACGGAGTAGTGCAAGGAGGAAGCTCAACATTCCACGCCTGGGTGACCTGGAACAGAGACAGCGCGGCCGCAACCACGACGGAGCGGGAGGAGACCATGATGGCAATTGTCTAGTGTTGAGAGACGAAGAGACAAACGGGTTTGGTGTTAGTCGAGTCTTGATGCCGGAGAAGATGAGACAACCAAGTCGCTGACGAACAGAAAGGAAAGACAGGAAGGGAAGGCGAGGAGCCGGGTATTATATACAAGGAGAGAGGATCTGGAAGTCGGGCATCGCCATCTTACGATGTGTCGACGGCTTAGAGATATCGAGCAGCCCCATGCGCGGCACTCAAGCCAGTGTCCAGGGGTATTGGCCGTAGTCTGGCTGCTGCTGGTCAAAGATTCACCAGATCTAGTGTTTGAAAAGGGTCTCTGGTCCGGTTGGCCCCTGGTCTACCAAGATAGGCGCCACACCGTTTTCCATGTGCATACACAGCAGCAGCAGCAGCAGCAGCCAGGCTGAAGAGCAACAAAGCGGACACCTGGGCTTGTACAAACATCGTACATAGTAGGCGGCGCCGTCGATGGTTTTGCGCAGTGCCGAAGGTCCGTCCAGCCGCTCCGTCCAGCCCACCAGAAAGGGGAATAGCGCGAGCGTCAGCAGCAGAAGCCGCGGCGGCTCCCAAGGCGAGTTTCCACGCAGCGACGCATGGGGACTCGGACTAGGGGGCTGAAGCTGGGGCCTGGCGGCTGCGACGCCGGTGGACTCTATGAGTGCTGGTAGTGCAGGTGAGAGAGACTTGGCGGAGGAAAAAAAAAGTTGGATATGCGTCTACGTGTGGGGAGGGGGTCAAGGGCCGGCGGAGGCGAGACTAATCCTCGAATGAGCCCTAGTAGACGACGACGCAGAGAGAGGCGTATCCAAACTGGGACATAGGTAGCGGCGTGGAGACGGTACGCTCAAGCATAATGTACTAAACTGGTATCAGAGATGGATGCTGCTTGTCCGATGGAGATACATACCTAGACAGCGAGAGAGACTGTTTAGCAATGGGTTAGTTTACGAGCCAGATACCTAGATCATAATGGAGGTTGACAGGTAGCCGTTGATTACTAAGGTGCGTACCAGGTGAGGCACCAAGGCATCAAACCAATTTACATGCAAATATCCATGGATACCTTATGCATCTATATCCCTACCTACTTTATTTACTGGTCCCTGTGGGATCAGAAACCCATCACCTCGCATGACTGACTGTCTCTTCTTGCTCTTGATGGTGGTGGGCAACGACCCTCAATCGGGAAACCGTGAGAGCCGGCAGCCAATATTTCAATTTCTTTTCTGGATAAAGGACCTGCATTAGCCGTGTCAATTTTTAGTATCCATGGATAAGCGTATCTCTTTCGGGGGGTGTGGCGGGAGTGCTGTGAGTGGACGGATGGCACTCGGCCGCTGCCTACCGAGCCCTGGAGCGTTTCGCGCAAGAGCCTCCAGCCTGGGTGACGGTTGGTTCTGGACTCTGGGCGGACCTTGTCTAAATCCGCCGGCCACTCCAGAGCCTCTGCTTGTGGGCGGGGCGGGGCTTGTCTGCCGCTGAACTTTGACCACCACCACCACCAAGACCAAGCAAGAAGAAAACAACAAAGCCTGCCCGCTTTCAGCCCTTCGCCAGGGACCAGGGGACCTGTCATGATCCTCTCCCTGGACTCTTTACGCCGATGCGACCATGCAGTCCGGCGGGGTGCTGAAGATGGACTCTCTCCTCTCTGATTGCTTGTGCATCCATGGCATCGTCGTCACCAGCATATCCATCATCACCATCATCCGATCCGCCTCGCCATGGACTGCTCATCTCCAGACAGGCAGATAGTCTACACTGAGAGCTTCCACCAATTTCAAGTGAATACGGAGTATTGTTTCAACGGCTTCCCACGTGTAATGGCACGGCCATCGCCACACGTTAACCGCCCCCTTCATCCTGTTTGACACAGGCTATTGGACATGTTTCCTCGTTTCTTCGTTCCGTGGCGCACCGCGCCGGTTGAGAAAAACGCTTTCAGGACCGTGTGTTTCAGGCACGAATACTTCTTTGTTTCTCAGTCAATGGACGCTAGGGAGCTACCCTTGGAGGAAAGCAAAGTCCAGCCTGGAAACCGCGGGCTTGTCCGGCGCAACCGCCTCGAGTGGTAGGGTAGCATTGACAGACTGGATAGCAAGAACACACGGTTCAAGTGTGCTTGGGATGGCCGTCGAGCTGAGCTGCTTGACAACGCATCTCGCCCTCTTTTTTTTTCCCTTCCCGCGCCATTCTAAGCCGCTACGATACGAGCTGCATTCGCCCTACATGCGGCGCACATCTGGGTAAGAGCAGGGCAACCTTCTCCGCATAATATCACAATATTGGTTTAAGCATGTGGATTTCGCGAATCATCTCTAGCATGCGATCGATCTTGCAAAGTCGACAAGATGGCCTGTTTCCTGCTTCGCCGTTGTCTGGGCCATTCAACCACAAACGAATCAATCTTGCTGTCTGGAGGTTCAACCAACAATAATAATAATACATTGTCTAAGCCATAACTGCACAAAAAAAAACAAGATGGATATGAAGAGAAGCTGCAGATATTCAATTCACAAATAGCTTCACAGGATACCACTCATACCACGCGGCTCCCACGAGCAGCTTACGGATCGTCGACCCCGTTATCCTCGACAGCATTCCAGTCAAACATGGGTTGCA
The DNA here is from genome assembly GCA_930272545.1 of Sphaerostilbella broomeana. Classification (NCBI taxonomy): domain Eukaryota; kingdom Fungi; phylum Ascomycota; class Sordariomycetes; order Hypocreales; family Hypocreaceae; genus Sphaerostilbella; species Sphaerostilbella broomeana. The sequence continues at coordinate 9,580 of CAKNET010000198.1, read as the reverse complement.
GATCCTCCCGATATGGTAGTGCGGCATCAAAGATCAGCGTCGAAATCTCCATCTCGTGCTGACTTTGGGGGCCAGAACCTGTCCCTTGGGCACGGGCGGCAAGGACCTCTTCGGATACGACGTCGATGGACCGACAAAGAAATGGAAAGAATAGTAGAAGAAATCTTGTCACAGCTAAACGCCACAAACCCACTGCTTCAGGTTGAGCTGGCGCTTTCCCCCAATCGTTGCTAGCCTGGCTGCTCCGGTTTTCCAACTGGGCATGGCGGCAGTGGCATGTTCTCAGCGGAACATGCATCTCATCTTGACCAGCAGACTCTGCAGATGCTGCTGGCAGGCAAAGCCACAAGGCACCAGTCCTTCCCTTCCCCATCCCTAGTCAAAAGCTGCTACCTGGTGTGCTTGCTTGCTCGCTGGTCTGGCCTGCTGAATCTTCTTCACTATTTTCCTAGGGATCATGACACTAAAAAAAGATCGCGGAGAGATTTGCTCGACGTTGGTTTATGCACTTACTCGTACCCGCGAGGAGTCATCCTTGAGTGCCCAAGGGTTATATTGATTCTTGGCGCATATGTATACGCATGTAAGTGTCACAACAACTGAGAAGTTCCATTGTCGACTCCTTCTAATTAATTTGTTTTCTGTTTTCTGCAGCAATTTCCATCTGGATAAATGCGGCCATATTTCAAAAGACCCTTTCCTCCTGCAAGAAACCGAGTCTCGCTCTCGCCATTCAGCTCTTCCTCAGCCGCTTAAACAAAAAAACACGGCGCCATTCACTTTTCTCGAGGCAGCCAAGGCGGATGTTGTCCTAGTCCGCAACTGTCTCCCGCTCCACCACCTTGCACGCAAGTTCTGGCCCGTTCTGTCCTGTCCCTGGATGTGGCCCCCAATCAGCCATTCGTGCCTTCAAGGATCTCCCATGACGACTGGGCGTGAGGCCTATGCTGTTCTCAGCCAAACCGCCTCAACACCAACGACCACATCACAGCCTCGACTGTCCGCCCGCATTGCGGCGTCTCAGCTATTGCTGTAGTTTCGAACTCTGTTCACCATGAGGAAATTCTGTCGGCTGTTCGCCCAACTGCGCACACCGAACTTCCGGCGGCAGTTGTCATTGTCGGCCACAGATGCACGACTAGACGTCAAAGCCATGAAGGCCTGAGGAACCCTTGCCTGCATCTGCCCGACAGCCCGACACTTCCGAATGGCTTAGCGCCGCTTTCGCTTTCGCTGCTGTTTCCTTTTGTCTGCTCCGTACCTCACCTGAGCTATTGATGTAGTCCACGCCTCTGGGCTTTCGTCCCGCCGCCCAATTCATCACCGCTCATTTGTGTATACGAATACCAGTACTAAAAACGACCTCTGTGGTAACACCAAATTAGCTTCACAAGCTACAATTTTTATTTTATTTTTGAAGTTTTAGAATTTCACTATGGTGCAAATCCAGAGATACACAATTATTCTTGTTGCCAGAATGTCTCATCTGGTTACCTAAAATAGAAGCTGGGCCGGACCCAAATATGTCTCAGTAGCCATTTTAGGCCCGCGAAGACAGCTAGCTACCAGACTTGCGGCTGGGAGAAACATTCTGAGTGTAACCAGCCTACGCCTGCCCGCTGTACCCTGGACGATTTCATCTAGCAACGAATATTTCGTTTTACACAATATCCTATTGTTATTTACTTCCCGGCCATGTCCAGCGTGGCATTCTGGCCGCCTATCTTTGTGTCCAAGTCATTGTTTAGTTTCTGCCAATTACGACGTAGTGCATTCCGTGATGGGTACGTCACAACATATGAGAGTATCCACGCGGCGAATGGACCACCAGCTTGAAATTTCTTTTTTCTCACACGACAGTAGGACCACTTATAGATAGCATAGCATGATGGTGCCTTGAGTCTTTGCCGGATATACTAAAGTCTTTTCCGTAAGTGGGCAAGCCAAATGCTGGTGGCGAGATCCGAGATGCCTTGGCCATTGCCCCCGCCCCTATATCCCGCTCCATCGCCAAGCTGTCCCTCATGGTGATATGATTTGTCCAGCCTCTGTTTTGAACGCCATGACCTCGTTCTTTCGTTATTTTTGTTTTCCCCGCCTACATGTTGGCGCTGTTTCCATGGGCGAGTAGATGTAAGTGAGTGAAAGCCACAGGTGGAAACTGCATTAGACTTGGTGACGGCTCCATTAGCAACTCTTAAGAGTTGCTAATTGGTGTGTCCCATGAGCGGAGGCTGATAAGAACTTGGTTTTTTTTTTCACCCTGCTTTGAGCTATAATAGCAAGTCAGCTCAACTGGCGTTGACAGCTTCAGCTTCAGCTCCAGTCTCAAGTCTTTGAGCTTTCCCAGTTTTGATCGTTTGTCGTAGGGCTTTTGGTTACTTGAGTGGAATTCTACGAATTCGGCATCCTCACGAAAGCTGTACTCTGTTCCTCAAAGATAATCTTTATTTGCTCCCACAAAGCCATATTTCCCGGCAACAGCATCTACATGTTTACGCTGCTTATCTTTTCTATGTGAGCCTCCCTCCTCCAGACATGTCGTCTCTCAATATCCAATACATTAGCCATACTTGCTCTTAAATCACCAACCTCGACTCTTCATACATATATTCTCACACGTATTACCTGCATCCTTGAGCCCAAAATTCCACTGAGGGTTTAGACTCGGCAAATAAACCCATCTAAACTCCGAGAGGGGCATCCCTGCGGCTTTTCTTTTTTTGACCTTTATATTCTCCGTTCTGTTATTACCAGGGGTTTCCCTTCTTCGCCTACCCTTGTTTCTCACTGCACTAGATACGGTCTTCCCTCTACACTAATATAAGTTAAGATCTGCAAGACATCTTCACCTCCAAGAATTGGAAACGTCTGTCCCCGTTTCCGTTTCCGCGGCACGGGATTCTATATCCTACGTATGTAGTGTAGAACCCCATAGCAGGGTTGGTGACGATGATCTTGATCTCTATACGAGGGGCGGCCGGCGATTTTGAACGTGCTAAGCCACCGTATTCGGGGCCTTTATTTGCGTTAGTGATTCCAACGGTATTAGTCATCGTGCTCTTATGGGTTAATGGGTCCTTTCCATTGATCCCATGTGAGTGAATGGGGATATCATGTCCGGAGCTATTCCGCACGCTTGTTACGGCACCTATTCGCACTTCTCGGCACAGAGATGATCTGATCTCCTCGGACTATCGCCCGATTTATCAAATCTACTCCGTAGGGACGTGGGTATTACTTCTAGAAGAAGAAAAAGTTTTCTTTATACATGTTAGGTTTGGGCCCTGAGTGGTGTGCTGGATGGCTTATACATGGCATTTTCAGGTACTGTATAGAGTAGTTCCCGTAGCGTCCATTGCCCAATCATTTGATGTTAGTCAGTTACCCTCATCGATAAGTTCACAACAGAGACGCATTATCATATTTGAAAAATAGGTTTAGAAAAAAAGAACATTCAGCTGCTGCATAACTTGGTGTGCTTTTTCTTCCAATTCTGGTGTGCTCGTACCTCAAGAGGACGGCTTATTATGCTGATCTCTAGAGTACATCCAGTGCAAACCATCATTCATTCCCCCCTTTCCCAAACGCCAGTGCAAAATTGTAGCCAGGATACACTTCTCTCATGCGCTCACCCTTCCTTCATTGCTCATTTCCTCTGGTTGGGAGGAAGCCACCTGCCGCTGCTCCGAGGCGGCAGAGTCTCAGCGGTCTGAGATGGCGACTCGGTCCTGCCATTCTCGCCGCGTTTTGAATCACCCCTTTCGATAGGAGGTCTACGAGAGATGGCAGATCTGGCAGGCGGAGGGGTATCATCCGCTCCACTTGAGGTTCCGGATGCTCCTTTGGCAGCCTCGCGTTCTCTCCAGCTTGGCTTGCCGGTGTTGCCGGCCAGTTGCAGCCTGGGAGGGCCACCAACTGGGCGTTCATTGGAGTCTGTACGCTCAATGGGGGTTCCGCCTCGAACTGGCTCATCACCAGTCGTGGCCTTGGATGATTCTCTGTCCCTCCACTTGCCGGATCCAAAAACAGGCGGCCGGCGGCCTTCAGAAGTAGAAGTAGAAGTAGGCTCTGCGGGCGCTCGGACTGGTGGTGGTCTCTCCTTCTCAGCCTTGCGGCGAGCAAGTGCCTCTTCCTCACGTCTTTGCTGAAGTGCCGCCTTCTCGAGCATTTCTTGACGTTCTCTGTCACGTTGTTCCTTGAGCTTGGCCATCTCGGCCTTCCTGGCCTCATCGCGTAGACGTTGCTCTTCCTTCTCACGTGCAGCTTGCTCCTCTTGCTCACGGAGAACACGCTCTTTCTCTTCTCGCTCCCTCTTCTCTCGCAGCTTGCGGTCGCGGAATTCTTTCTTGCGCTGAGCAATCTGCTTCTCCAAATCGCGTTCTGCATCCCTGCGACGCTTCTCAAATTCATCACGACGTCTATCGTGAATAGATGCCCTATATTTCTCATAGAGGGGCACCAGACGGTTTAGACGGTGCTTGATCTCCACGCTTTCCTTGTGCTTCTCCTCGGATTCCCGTAGCGTCTTTTCTTTGACCTTCTTGTAGATGTCGAGATCCCGTTCAGTCTGTTCCGCAAAGTCCTCGGCAAGCTTCTTGCCTTCCTCCTTTCTGTAGGCCCGTTCTAAATGATCCATCCGCTTACCAGTAATACGCAGCTTCTCATTGACGTCATTCTTCTCCCGTTCCAGCTGAGCCAACTTCATTGCGCGCAGCCGGTTGGTGTCCAAATTGTCCAAGTCATCCAAATCAATGTCTAGAGCCTTGTCGGTCATCTTGAGGTCTGCAATTTGCTTCTTGATTTCCTCCTTGCGGACTCGGTCATGTTCAGCCTTCATACGCTGAGCATCACGCTTTTTCTGTTCCTCAGCCTGCCTCTTGTCCTCAGCTTCCTGGAGAGCTTGCTCTCGTAGTCGCTTTTGCCGGGCGTTTTCCTTGTCTTTCTTGGCTTGAATTTCGGACGCCTCTTCCTTGCGCTTTTGAATAATCTCCTTGCGACCAAGTGTCTCCAGATGCTCCTTCTCGGCACCAGCCTTTGCTCGGGCGAGTGCAGCATCCCTTGCTACTAACCGTTCCTTATTGAAATCGGGGTCGATGTAATGGCAGGAAACAAAGAGTGACTTGGCTAGTCGGGTGAGCTGAGAGCGAACAATTTCAGAGGGTGTACTCTGCAGGCGCTGCACGTTGCCACCCTCAGACTCCGCAGAACCTGCGGATGAGCCACCATGTCCAGCCTTGGCAGATGAGAAGACGTCGTTATCAAAGCTAAGGACACCAGTAGCATGGTCCATGCGAATAGCAAGATCGCCCTTCTTGTTTCCGTTCATGATGAACTTCTCAATAGTGGCACGGGTAACTTGGTATGGCTCAGGGAACTGGGCTAAACTTTCAACAAAGCTCAGGTCAACGGTTTCATATACTTGAGATAGTTGCTGGAATAGCCTGGTAAGGATGACTTGCTGCAGAGGAATGATGTATTTTTCCATCTCAGCATCGGCACCTATCTTTGTCAAGATGGGAGAAATCTTCTCGCAAATAGACAAGGGGTGGAAGTCAACCTCTAGAATGTTGTAAAGATCGCGGATCTCAGGACGAGCACGCTGTAGGAGAGACTTGGAGAGGGCGTCGCGGAAAAGCTTGACACGGGTTGGAGCTTGAGACATGCCAAGAAGGTGAGTGAGCCGAGAGTTCTTGTTCTTCTTAGCCTCGTCAAAGTCCACCATGGCACCGCGGGATCTAGAGGTGCTGATGACAGGGATAGCAAGGGCAGACAGGAGAACGAAGGACGCCGCCTTCTGAAGGTCTGCATCAGAAGCAGGGGGGTTATCGGACTTCTTGCCCTGGCCAGTGGTGATTAAAGCAGACGACTGACGGAGGAGGGAATAATACCTCGACCAGGCAGCAGCGTGAAAGAGGTAGTTCTCACCAACCAGGAAGATTCTAGTCAGCTTTTCATAGTAGTTGGCCATCATAATATTCTTTGGTGGCCGCTTGCTGAGGTTCAGCAAAGTGTGAATATCCTCAACGCTACGGAAAGCTTCCTGCCACAGTTCCAACTCGACAGCGACATTGAGCTGCTGGAAGCGTGTTTCCAGATGTCGTTGCAGGGTATCTGGGTCACTCAGGTTGATGGCGTGCATCTGTGAGGAGTATTTGGCTGCAGTCTGAACATGATTCCTGAGAAGCTCGCACAGTCTTCGGAACTCAGTTTTGCGAGTGTACTTGAGACAGAAATCGAAGGCCTGCATGGCCGTGCTCTGATATAGAAGCTCAAGACGAGCATTGTTGCGGAGAATATCGAGGACAGTTCGGTAAGCTTCCCAGAGAAACTTGAGCCACGGGGTGACAATGGCACGGTCTGTTCGGTCGCGCGACTGTTCACCGGAAACGGTGGCGAGGAGAATAGACTCGGGTGTCTCACTAGCTTCCAGGTCGTCGACGCTGGAAGTAGCAGCTGTAGCGTCGATGGTGGACTGAACTTCATCTGCCTTTTGCTGAGCAGCCGTGACCTTCTCGACTGCAAGTTCGATGAACTTCTTCAGAACCAACTGTATGATTTGGTTAGCATCCTGGTTTTTTTTATTGCCACTCAGGCGAAACCAACCTCAATAGTTCCGATATTTGTATTTTGTGAGATGTTCTTGTACTGGTACAGAGCATCCTTGGCCAGTTTTCCCTTCTTCTGCTCGACAGACAGTTCGACCAACAACACCATCACAGGTTCGAGGGAGGCGATGGCAACGCTTCGAGTGCGCTTGCTGGTGATATGCTCATGAAGCAGCGTCAAGGCCGCCGGGGCCTGGTTGACCCCGATGAGCTCATGAGCGCGCTTCAGGACATTTTCGGGCTTCTGGTGCGGCGGGGGAGGCTATTCGGAAAATAGCAAGTCAGCATCAATGTTCAAGTTAAGGAGGGGTAGAGAATGCAACGGGAACAAAGACGGTCAGGCAGGTACGAGGCTAGAAAATACATACCATGCTGGGCAATCTCCTCTACGGGTTCGTTTGAACCAAAAAAAGGAGATAAAAGCGATGAGTCGCCGTCGCAGGCCTAAGAAGAGTGATGGGGCGCTGGCGTGGCACTCGTGGTGAAGCGATGCACACTCTGGTATGAATTTTTTCAATTTCGTGTGTGGACGCTATGCGAGCGTTGAGGGGCTACGCAGCGGCCAACGTCACGTGACATTTCCGGTTATGTCAGCGATTGTTTGTCGTCGTATTTGCCTTAGACCAGCCAACGAGTGCTTTGAGACACATTGACACGAATTCACCGCACGATAGCTTCAAAACAAACGGCGATGAAACAGGCTGCATCTAGATGTATCCTTTTTTTTCGTGGCTTTGTGTGTCTGATTGATGTCAGACTTGTCCTGAATTTATCGCGCCAAATGGAAATAACCTTTCAGATAGTTCTCGAGCGCGGGATAGACAGACCGGCTGGGTAAACTGCGGCCCAGACCTCCCAAAGTTCTTTGTCGTCGGTATCTGTTTTTAGTCGGGAGCACCTGTGAAAGCCCACCACCGGCATTCTCCATACAATGAAGGATCGACATGTCGACGCGATACCAGCCTGATCCTGCAACAAGCCCCAATTTCTCGATCATGTACTCATAAGGAGAGGCTCTGGTAGTGCAACGCACCGAGATCCTCCAAAGCCTTCGTGTCGCGTTGGCGGTCTCATGGCATTTAAATCCAATCAATGCTTCGGAGCCTCACAGGTGGGTGGGATGCCAAATGCCTCGGGCTTGATACGTAGAAAATGACCAATTATCTGTCATTCTTGGCTCTCGGATGAACATTATTGGAAAACTTGTGAACTACCCGCACTATGAGCCGACTCTCGTCGCGGGCAGCAGTGCCGCTTTTAGGGAACATCCGCCCTGAAAATGACAAGTCTAACGGTTTTGCCAAGCCATGTATCACGTGATATTTGTCCAAGCGGGAAAGTTGGGGCAAAATAACTAAACTAGCGGGCACGTGAAGAAGAGCATCATCAAATTGCAAAGCTTTGTTCTTCTGCTTTGAGGAATATACCAACCATGGAGAGATCCTCGAATAGAAGATCTCGATCGCGTTCGCCTCCACGACGGCCGCCAAAAGCCAGTGGGGGTTTTCGATGGAAAGACAACAGCCGATCCACTGGCGGCAGCAGTCATGACCGCCAGGATGACAGGCGGGATGACAGGCGGCGCCCACGCGATTACCGTGATCGTTCGAGAGATCGGGGACGTGACAGATATCAAGGCAGACCGCGGTCACGCTCTCCACGACGACCGGATGCCGGACCAAGAGACAAGGGGGATGATGTCCGGAAGGATAAGAAGGAGAAGAAAGCGCCAAAAGCTGCGGCAGGACCAGGCCCGGAGCTCATTATTGTTCACGTCAACGACCGTCTGGGAACTAAATCAGCGATTCCTTGTTTACCGACAGACACGATACGCCAGCTCAAGCTCATGATTGCCGCGCGTATTGGACGGGAAGCCGGCCAAATTATGTTGAGGCGACAAGGCGAACGGCCGTTCAAAGATCCTATCACGTTGGAAGACTACGGCATCTCGAATGGAGTGCAGCTCGATTTGGAAGTTGATACGGGTGACTGAACAGGACGGAAGGACACTGGAGAAGTCTGCCATGATTTGATGCACTTGAGCATACACGAGGCTGGCTTTAAACGTATGTAGCGATTTGGCGCTGTCGCTATTGTTTCTCATTTCAGAGGCTAATTTCGTTTCGGTTCACAGCCTATACAAGTCTGTTGGCGGGTTTCAACTAGTACATACATTGCAGGCCTTGTTCACGATATGCGATGCTACTAGTAGTTATGCAACTGATAGCCCAGGATGTGCTTTGTTTCCGTTGGAGATTGCGATTACCTTGTATGTTGGAATCTCGGTAGCTCAATATTTGCGAGATCGATTCGAGGGGTCATAATGACAGCAGCCCTGGCTGTTTTTGAAGTAAATTGCCTAAATTTGGCAAACCCGTCTCCCGTCGTCTATGATTAAGTTGAAGAATTAATTCATGGGCATGGGAGCTTTGCACAGCCAGCCATGCATTCAAATCAGAGCAGAGGGGATGGTGGGCCCAGGTTGGCGGCGTCACGGGACTGGAACGGGGTCGGGTTCAACGCATCCTTTGCTGAAGGGCAGGTGTGTGTAGCTGCTACCGGCTAATAAGTCATGACGAGTAAGGCAGTTAGTCAATCAATTTAATTTAATGGCGTTGCTTCCCATTCGTCAGCATATGCCACCCACGAAAACAGAGCGATGAATGTACTGCAATGTATGTTAGTATTTCCGCCTCGCCTCGAGGCTTATTATGAGTTATTTCAGGCCAACAACCTCGTTCCACATCGGATGTTTCGAAATGGATGGATGGGTGTGTCGCTACTCTATCGTCCGTACCTCACGTTTATTTATATATACACAAGCGATGATCCGTAAGCTGAGAAGGCGGCGTTTGAACACATACCCAGATATCTTAGCAGCCTTACGGTGCGGAATACGCCGTGATCATCACCTTCGTCAACGGTCATCCAAAAAAAAAAAAAAAAAAAAAAAAAAAAAAAAAAAAAAGGGC
>CAKNET010000197.1:0-15071 GCA_930272545.1 Sphaerostilbella broomeana | reverse complement strand
GCTAATAATCGCAATTGTAGCAATTATTCTGACGGTACCAGCTATTATATGGGATCAACCGTGTTGGAACGTGACAACCGAGTTCGGTTTATTAAAGTTTATAAGTTTCTTTTTTAACTTTATTTTTAAGTTTATTATAAAAGATATTAATATATATAACTTCCCCTTATTAAATTTTTATTATTAATTTTTTATAATTAATAATATAATTTAAATATTTCCCTTTTTAATATATTTATATAAATTTTTCTTTTATTTTATATTCTTTACTTAAATTATTAAAAATTTTTATAATTTCTTTTTTAAAATAATTATAATTTTTATATATCTATACTATTTCTTTACTAATATTAGCTCTATTCTTTATATAATCGCACTAAGTAAATTTAAATTATTCTAGTATATTTCTTTTAAAGTATTTAAAAATAGCTTTAATATAGTTATAGCCGCTTATTAATATATATTTAAATTACTTAAAATATATTTGAAATTAAGTTAAGAAAGGCTTAAGTTTACTAGTTATTCTATTAAATACTTTTAAAAATTATATTTTTAATATAATACCTATTTCTTAAGTATTTAATCTTAGTATTCCTTTTAGAGGACTATTAATAATTAGTGTATTATAGTGTTATTAGAGTTATATAATTTGGTTTTATTATATTTAAAAGGTATTGCGGCTATATTTTAATTTTTATTAAAGTTAGATATTAATTATATTAAGATAGTATAGTTATATTTTATATTCTCTTTTTATTTCTTTTTATTAGGCAAATGCAGTTTTAATTTATATTACGACTTCTATATAGGTTAGCATATTATCATCGCTTTCTATTTTACTATTTGTATCTATAGTAGCTTAGTAATATAATAGGGCCGGTTTATTGGCTGTTAGTAGTAATATAATCTATTCCTAAATGTTTTAATTAATAGCTATAATTAGTTAGTATTATACCTTGATATTGCCTAGGGTCTGTAAGGGCTATTTTAAATAAGAGTTATTAATGTATGATATTCTGGCCCCGATACTGTAAGTATAGGGTAGGTTTTCCTAATAGAGTTAAACCCTTTTTAAAGTGTGTGGTTTATATTAATAGGAATAATAGTAATAGATTCTAAGTAATAGGGTTGTTTATTATAATCTTAATAAAGGTCTAATATATTTAAATAATAGAGGTTTAGGTATAATAGCTAATTGTCTTAGTAAATGCAATTATTAATAACTAGAGTCTAACTAAAACTATTCTTAATAATGGAATATAGTTGGTATATATACATAAGGGATCTTTCCTAATCACCTTGTTCACTTAGTGAACATGGTGACCTGTAGCCTATTGTTCGTTGGGTTTACTTGGTGAACCTGGTAAACGTTCGGTTGTTCTTCGGTTACTTGTCACCTGACCTAGAGGCCCATTTCGTCGGCCTTTGCGTGTTGGGTCGTGACAGCTAATAGTGCTACTTACTTCAACAAGATGGATTTCCTTAGTCATTTTCAGGAAATATATCAATACACCTTTAAAAAACAAGTTATTTTATTAACTTAAGCTAAATATAAGCTATTCCCGCATAATCTAACTATAATCCTTAATTAACTACTAGATACCCTCTCTTTATTAATAAAAAAAGTTAGCTATAGAGATTTACCAGGATATATCTTTTCTAATAGCCTAATAGGATTATTATTATTACAGCCATTATCATTATTATCCAGGGGTAATTCTACTATTTCAATTTCAAGGGCATCTTCTACTATTACAGATACTTTACCTCAAGTAAGCATAACACCATATATACTACAGAATTCCTTATAATTTAACTAGAATACAGTCTCAACGCCTTAACTTCATCTCCCTACAATCAAAGATTATTATTATTATATTAAGCTTTATATTAAAACTTCGATTTTTTTACAAACTCTATTAACTCCCTCAATCTCGCACATTCTTACTAGAGTGAAAAAAACATCTCAAACTCTAATAATAACTAATATCACAGCAGCAACTAAGATAAAGCATTTTAAAAAGAAAAATCTATAACAGACTAAGCTTCGTAAAAAAATACAAGTTATAATAAAATATAAACTAATTAGTATCGCTAATACAAGAATCCGAGTAGTAAGGGATAAATATAAAAGATACACTACTCAGGAAAAGGAATAGAGGCAGATTTTTAATAAGAAAGCTCATAATAAGGTGCCTTTTCTACATCATTAGCTACAAAAGATCAGGGGTAAGGTTAAGGGCAGCATCACAAAATTATATATAAATTCCTTTATTAATTATAAATTCTCTGCTTATAAGCGTTAGGATAAGGCTAAATATAGAGCTCTCCTTAACTCAGGTGAATGGCTTTGCGAATTCTATAGGCTTCATCGCGAGTTGCACTTCTAGGGGCGCTTTACTATACCCCTAATAACTTGGCCGGAGTTGTATAATACCGAGATTATTCAAGAAGCGATATCTTTTCTTATTCTTGATACTGGCCGCCGTGCTACAGGGCAAAGTCAGCTCTCTCTGGAGACTGATGGACTAGAGATCACAGTAAAAGAGTATTTGGGTGCATTTAATCAAGAATTCCGTAATCACAAGAAAGACTTCACCAGCAAGAGCGCTGACAAGAGCGCTAATAGCAACAGCGAGGGTATTAACAAGCATGACTATATCCTAGTTACAACACCAACGCTATATAATTATAATATTGATAAGCTTAGCTGGTAATTGTTATGAGAATTATAAATTTATTCATATAAAGAAGTCTACTTAGATTGGTAGTGGAATTGGGTGCGCTAGCGATATACTTTTTTTTTCCCGAATCAAAGGTCATTTTCCTAATCAATGACCCCCCCGACCTAAGGGGAGCTAGGTCGGGAAATATGGTCGTTTTTAAGACCCCCCATGTACCACATTAAGCTACGCCAACCGGGCTTATATAACGGAATATTATTTGCACCGGGGCCGGTACAGTGATTATGTAAGCCCTATTTGCACCGCCCCCGGTGCACCTATTGCTTCCCAATCGTGGCCATCGAAATGTATGCGACTTACGTCTCGTGATAATTCCAAGTGAATGATATCTTTACCAGGGACTCTGCTATTATCGTGTTTTGTCTCAAAAATGACACATTGCCCATTGGTATTTCGATCAAATTGCCAAAGCCTGGAGTCTGTAGCTCGGAAGTATATTGCTGGCTTTAACCCAGAATATGGGAAAGAAGATGACTTTAGCTTTGTTAAGCTTGGCAAACTCCACAAAGCTAAATAACCATTCTCCTTACAAATCATAAGGAACCTACCATCAAAGATTTTGGGATGAGATCGCATTTGCCTGTTCTGCGGATAAACATCAAACTGAACAGGCAGCGAAAAACCTACCAGATCCTCACCAAAGCTGCTGGGGATTACTTCCAGCGATGTGTGACCTTCATTAGTCTGCTGTAAACAAAGGTGGTCACTATTAAACGCTATCCTGTTCAAATTTTTAGAGAGTTTCCTGTCCCGCAAGGCAACGGAGATGAGAGTCTTACTAGTCTATGCTTCCATAGCTATGTGAAAATTTTTTAACAGGTTCCATTATATCGATAGGGAGAGTACGGCATGAGACAGTACGATCTGGAATCTTCCACTGTTAATATGTTAGCTCAGAGATGTGAGATGAGGTAGTTTTGGGACACACCGCGGTTATCGTTCCTCCAGCGTCTGCGGCAGCAAAATATCCTTTGTTTTCATGAAGCGCCTTCGCGAGCCCCGTCAGTTAGTGGTCTGTATCCAGAGGCTCTGCTCAATTCCTACAAGGGCATGAATGCCGCCTAAATGATTGTCTGCTCCAATCTTGAAAAGACATGATTGGTTTGCATGTTTGTCCTCTATACTCCATATTCGAATCGTGGTATCCTCAGAAGCTGAGAATATTATTGAAGGCAGTGAGTGAACTTGAAGAGCATTGACTGCCTTTACTACTATTAGAAAGAAACACTCCAAGTCAAAGGGACTCCACTAACCTCTCCATGGCCAACGAAATGCTGTCGAGGTCAATAAATGCTTACTTAGACATATTCGGAACACTTACCTTGATCTGCTGCAATTGATAAGGGTCGTATATCTTGATCTTACCATCATTGCCACTAGTTACTAGGTAAATTGATTGACTTCTCTGATCTTGCACCCAGTCACAGCATAATATGCCAGAATCATCCTACGAGATGTAAGCAATCTCAATTCAATTCATATGCGTTTGCATATATTTACATCTTCATCCTTCGCCAGGCCGATCACATGAGGCAACTGATTATCAACCGAAAACTGAAATATAATGATCTGCAGAAGGTTTAGAACTGCAACGGTTCAACAAAGTTTAAGTCTTACCATAGTCTCGCATATTACTGCAATTATATGACCCTCGACTTGTATAGTGAAAGGACAAAAGCTGGTGTTGAGGACTAAAACCTAGTTAGCGGAGTTGTAGAAAGAAATTTAGCAGATACCTTTATGGTCTGGATGGTTGTTATGAAGACTCAGTTTGACTGACTCTTCCAACTCCATTCTAAAAGAGGATGTGTCAACTAATGAAACTTTGTATGATGCCTCCTCATTAAAATGGCCATCCACTGAAAGAGCCTCATATCCAGACAAAGCTTCGTCCACAGAAGACAAAATTGACGACATTGACTTTTGCAATCGACTGTCATCCGGCAAGTTTTCATTGATGGCTGAATCCCTTGAAACGGCCGCCTCTGTATTTTGACATGGCGAGTTAAAGCTAGATTGTTCAATCTGATCATCTCTATTAATGTCTCATGAAAAGCGCAATGTATTGGCATAAACATACATGAAAGGAGTCATCATCATGCTGCGGCTCTAAAACCTGGCTTGTCTCTAGAGCAGCCACGGTAACATCCGGACCGCTAAGATACTGGGTTGCTAGAATTGCAACGGTTGCAGTCGCAGCCGTTGCTGGAGAAGTAGAAAATTCAAGTTGATCATAGTCTGGATCATGTACCCTGGTATGAGGTAAGGACAGGACTGCAGAAATCTCAGAGGTCGAATCAAGAGTCTGCTTATTGATACCGTAATTGACGGTATCTGGGGGAGTTTTGGAAGTTTTGCTGATAGTGGCTACTTCAGCGGCTGTACTAATATAATACCCAAATGTGGATGACTGAGTTTCTGATGTGGGGATAACATTGGTGAAAGGCAGAGGTGTTGCAGCTACCTCGTTCGTGGATGCGGTTGGAAATAATTTTGGACCCTCTGGCTGTTGCTTTTCTAGTTGGTTGTTCGGTAATTCCTCCAGAGAAGCCCCCAAATACTCATGATTTGTTGGCAGAGTCTCCAAAATCTTGGTCAGTGCTGAGTTATCTTGAATGCCATGGCCATCACTTGCTTCAGAGCATCTATCCTTATGTTTATGGCCTTCTAGATCCCCAAGAAACTTAAATCAAATGTGTTTCGTAACGATGTGATCTCGTATGGAGTGCACAACTTCGGGACAGAGAGGGCATCTTAAGGGTCTGTGGTGCTTGAAATGATAATTCTGTGTTGCTTTGCTCACGAAGGACGAGAAATTAACTAGACATTTTGATCTCCAGCATGGATGTTCAAGCTCATGATTGTCGCGCTCAATTTTCGATGAAAAGTATGCCGTACAAGGATAAACGGCCACTTCACACGGAAAGTTGGCACAGCCGGAGCAAATGAGGCTTCCGTGCACATCATTTCGCGGTACCAAGCAATTCATATGGGTTAGCTTCTGGCATTCAGCACATGGATCAACACTGTGCTCTAGATTGATGGGTTTTTGACATGTACACGTGGATTTCGTTGGCTGTAAATGGCCGTCAGAGTGATACAATGGAGGAAGGAGGGGAAGGGAGGGCCTACGGATAGTATGTTGGTCTCAGTATCAAATGTTCTGTCGCCAATACATGAGACTCTCTGAGAATTCTTTCTCATCGAATCGAAATACGATGGTCTTTCCGATGATGGAGTCTACAGAGATCCAGTTCGAGCGGTTCGAGTGGATGATCTCCCTAGTCCTATGGTAGGGCTGGCGTCTACTGATGATTTCCCCAAAACAAAATGTCCATGGGGTAATTTGTTCTGGCTATAGTATCCGTCGAACCTGAATTGTTTCTGTTGATGAATTGTCTGATATTTCTGCCACCGTCATCCTATAACGTTCTTCAATATATTTAGTATCATCTTCGATGCCGCTTGAAAATTTTTCTTCCTGTGTGCGTACGAAGACGTAATCTCCCTTATTCCAATCGTCAGGTCTTCTTCGTTTTCTAGACGTAAAGCTACGCGACTGATGCCCTATATCAAGGCCTGCAAGTCAGTCAGTCATGCGCTCATGTGCATTAGTTATAGAATTCAAACTCTTTGCAATGCTGATATCACCCATAGCCGTAATGTCAATTCCAAAGTCTGAAAGGATAGCATAGAGATGATACTGTTTAGTGAATAGGATGTTTGTCGGAGGGCTGATGTCAATTGGTGTGAGGTGCCGATTGTTCATGGAGCTGTGGAAAAGGCACGTTCTACACATTTAAAGGAGAAAATAGGGGTGAAAATCGCACAAACTGTATCCATGCATTTTCGTGATCAGTCAAGATTGGTAAACTTTGCGAGAGCCGCCTCAACCGAGTGATTCCATTAACAAAGATCCATCAGTGCCACACCACTCGGGTCTCGGGGCTCAGATAAACCGGCAATATCGACAATTTGTCTCGTCTCCATGACTCCATAATCCAACCCTCACTCCCAAAGAGGAAAAAAAAAACAAGAATACTTGCCAGAATCTCGGCCGTCGTCTTGTGGGCCCAGAAGAATGCAGGTTGGCAATCTTAATAGTAATACTCAGACGAAATGACCACTGGTCCCTGCAGCAAGGATAGTGCTCCATATGTGGCAGACACCTTTATTCAGGGACACATACGGAGTACTTGGAGAAATAATGAGGCAAAGGACAGTTTGGCTAATGCAAACGCTAAGTCGTGTCACAGACACCTACTCCCTTTCGCCAAATGAAGCAAGATCTGTGTGTTTAGGGCTGCAAGCGTAAGTTTACGCAAGTGGCTTAGCAGGGTTTAGCTTTGCATCAGCCTCCAAGGCGACTCAAAGGCCCACCTACCCCAGCTAAAAACACATCTTGCCTTAATTGCATGAAATTGAGTGGGACTGTGGGCAAGCAAGGGTACCACAAGGTCCTAGTACCTATACCATTACATAAGTGCAGGGATAGCTCAATAGGTCTAAGCTTTGTATTACCGGTACTGTAGCTCTCAAGGCCTGCTATCTTCAACTAAAACACATCTTGCCTCATTTGCATAAAAATGAGTGGGACTTTAGGTAAGAAAAAAAAGACAAAAATAGCAATTGCGCCACGAAGTCCTTAGCTTTACATTAGTCCCAAACTAAAATGTAATGTATATCTTACCTCGTTTGTGAAAAACCAAGCGAGAATTTGCGCAAATCGCTAAGACAAGGGCATTCATCAGCTTTTCCGTGCAAGACGGCGTCTAGAGCCGCCTCCCAGCTGATGCAATACGGTACCGTAGGACCTCGTGGCACCCTTATTGTTTTTCTTTTCTTTTTTTACTTTGCCTGAAGCCCCACTCATTTTGATACAAATGAAGCAAGATGTGTTTGCATTTGGGCTGGAGGCAGGTGGGACTTTGAGAGTTAATGCGAAGCTAAAACCTGTTCAGCCATCCCTGCACTCAGGTTGAAGACGGTGGGGTTTGAGTGGCCTTGGGGCCAATGCAAGCTAAAACGTTTTGAGCCATATCCCTGCGCTTATACGTCGGGTACACTTCAACCCTTGAAAGTTTGTCAAAATGTGACTTGGCCCACTAAGGCCAACCTGCACGTACCCCCTAACAGCGGGCCCTCAAGCTAAAAAGGGTAAATGAATAAAAAAGGAAATCAATACTATAGGATTATTATTTTTTTATTTAATATATTATAGGAAAATATATTTTCAAATTAATAATTTTTTTTATTAAAAATTTATTATAAAAAAACTTTTAAAATTTAATTTTAGTTATTTTTTCTTTTTTAATTTAATTTTATTAAAATATCTTATATTTTAATTAAAATACTTTATTAATTACTTTTTAATTAGAAAACTATTATAATATCTTTAAATTAAGATTAAAAATATTTAAGGATTTTAAATATTTTTATAATATATTTATATTTTAATTATATATAAATTAATTAATTACTATATTAAAAATCTATTAAATATCAAAAAAAAATATAAAAGATTTAATTTTCTACTATTACTATTATAACCTGATCTCTTTCGGGGATTATATAAAGAGTTACGTGATAATAGAGGATCACCTATCGATAAGTGATCGCTCGACTGCTCATCACCCATAATATAGTAAGCGCTCTATCGCTCACTAACCTATACAATTAGGTTATATAAGAAATAATACAGTGGAGAGATTAGATTACTAGTATAGTAAATCTTAATCTTTGAATAGGGATATAAGGATAATGTTAAACCGGCGCTAGTATATATACAGCTGTTTACTATGGTCGCGCAGTTCGTATGGATAAAATGAGCCTCGTTTTAGTGGAACAAAAGTCACATGACTAGACTAGAGTTGAAATAGACATAGCGCAGATAGAGCCCCATAAACCAAGCTAGAAGAGAGGGGGCGAGCAGCGCAAGAACAACAAGAAGACAGACAATTCAATACTCGGGTTCAACAGCTATTATAGTGCGCAATATATTTTTTTATAGGCCACAATAACATACTGTAAATTTAGAAAATTAATTATCAAGAATTCAAGGTGCTTATAAAAAATTTAATAAAAAAAGTTAAATAAAAAGTAGCATATCTATTTAGTATTAATTTTTTAGTAATTTTATTGAAGCTTTTATGGCTACTTAAATAACTAAAATTAGGGGATTTTATAGGGTTAGTTTTATACTACTCAAAACTTTTGTCCCCCCAAGGGTAGAGCTGACGGGTACAGTGACTGTCTAAATGTCACGATGCGACCCCACGTTAGATATACTAAACTAAGCCATTGTTGAACCCGCGTGTTGAATTGTGTATATTATTCTTGTTCCCCGCTCCTAACCACTTCTCATCTAGCTTAGTTTATAGGGCTCTATCTGTGCTATATCTATTTCAACTCTAATCTAATTATATAACTTTTATTCTACTAAAACAAAGCTTATTTTAACTATACAAACTGCATAACTATAATAAACAATTATATATATATTAACGCCGGTTTAATACACCCCCTTAGATTAAATATTTTTAGAGATTTGGATAATTTTTTTTTATATTATATTAATTTTTATTTTAACTAAATGATATTATATTATTAATATTAAATAATCAGTCGACGATTTTAGTAAGTCCTATAATTATGCCCTAGCACGCGCTCACGGTGTTGTTGGTGCGAGACAGTTGCGTTTGGGTAGTCCTATGATTTACTTGGCTTCCAGGCTCCCATTTCCCTCCCACGCTGATACAGTATCTGCGTCGTCACTTTACGATTTCAGTATCATGGGTGCGCTGCTTTCATTACCGCTTTTTGCGGTGCCCAGCATGGGTACGGTATGTCGCTTCTACGCCCTATAATATTACCCCTTCCCAGTCATTGCCAATGACGGCAGACTCTCCAAGCTGCCCTCCCTTGAATTCCCCTTTCTCCTGTAGCATGATGCTAATAGATAGTATTTTATTCACAGGCTATGTCATGTCTTGCTAGTTGTTGTGGGGCCGCGACCTGCTCTATGGTTTGTAGTGCTTGCGGCAAATGTAGTAACAGGTGAGACCTCATTCTCACTGTTCGAATTCTTGCTTATTATATTATAGTGTCGCTACTCGCATTGCCTATGCTCTTCTACTTCTTGTTAACTCGATTCTTGCCTGGATTATGCTTACGAAATGGGCGGTTGAGAAACTTCAGCACCTGATGCTCGATTATGTCAAAATAAACTGCCCTACTGGCCAATGTTATGGATGGCTGGCTGCTCATAGAATCAATTTTGCACTCGGACTCTTGCACCTCGTTTTTGCTGGTCTACTTCTCGGCATAACATCATCCAAGGATCCGCGCGCTGGTATTCAGAATGGCTATTGGGGACCGAAAATCATTGCTTGGTTTGCTCTCATTGTTATGTCTTTCCTCATTCCTGACGATTTTTTTATGTTTTGGGGCAACTACGTCTCCTTCACGGGTGCTATGCTGTTCCTGATCCTTGGACTCATTCTCTTGGTAGATCTGGCCCACACTTGGGCTGAATACTGCTTAACTCAAATTGAGGAAACTGACTCCAAGTTTTGGCGCTGCGTCCTCATTGGATCTACTTTATCCATGTACTTGGCCTCAATCGCCATGACCGTTGTCCAGTATATATTCTTCGCGAGAGGGGATTGCTCCATGAATCAGGCCGCAATCACGATCAACCTTATTCTCTGGCTGGTGATATCAGTCGTTTCGGTTAATCCCACGGTTCAGGAGCACAACCCCAAAGCGGGTCTAGCTCAGGCAGCCATGGTAGCCATTTACTGCACCTACTTGACCATGTCGGCGGTCTCAATGGAACCCGACGACAAGAGCTGCAATCCCCTTCTTCGTGCACAAGGAACAAGAACCACCTCTGTTGTGATTGGAGCCATTGTTACCATGCTAACAGTCGCTTACACAACAACGCGTGCGGCAACGCAAAGTCTTGGTTTTAGTGGAAATGGCAGCGGTATCCGGCTCCCAGATGATGATGAGCATGACCTAGTCACTCAGCAACCTGGAAGCCGCCGTGAGATGCGTGCAGAGGCACTCCGCCGTGCCGTAGACGAGGGTAGCTTACCAGCCGATGCTTTAATGTCTGATGAAGAAAGCGACCTCGGTATCAATTCTTCTCACGATGACGAGAGATCGAGCACTCAATACAATTACTCTATGTTTCATATTATTTTCTTTCTAGCGACAGCATGGGTATCGACACTGCTTACTCTAAATCACGAAGAAGCTACTAGAGATGGGGACTTTGCTACTGTCGGCCGTACTTACGGCGCTAGTTGGGTCAAAATTGTGAGTGCTTGGATTTGCCATGGCATGTACATCTGGACACTGGTTGCGCCAATCGTTCTGCCTGATAGGTTTGATTTCCCCTAAATTTGATTGGCAACAATCTACAGATATGCGTCGCAGCTGATTAATCACCGCATGCATGATTTTGTGGGGCTGCACCTAATCAGCGAATAGTTTCAAATTGAAGTATTTCGTCGCTACGAAAGTGCTAGTTCGCGACTTTTCAAAGCCTATTGTATTACTCATCGCCTTTTCCCATCAGTGCCCTCCACCAACTACTATTTCGACTTGTCCGAGGAGATAAAATATTTGAAATCATTTTTACTCTATAGCGGACGTAATTTTTTCCATTTATGGCCTTTCATAATCGGTACCATATCCACCATGCTAAATATTAGCCACACTCTGGAAAGTTGATGCAGTCTTTTGATGCCTTTGAATAAATGAAGGATTATGTAAACGACTAAGTTTCATAATTTAGAGTTTGTGGTACCTATCCGACATGTCCATCAGGAAACCTAAGCTAAGTGTCTGGAACATGTCAAATCTAAAGGAACGTGCTAGGCCATGTCATTAAATATGTTTGAAAGAATATTATCAAATGGGCTTTGAAAATGTAAAGAGGTAGGAGAACCCTATGTTTAGTGGGTGGGATTACTGGAAAATGACGAGGCGAAAGGCTGAACTCATGTGAGTACGATATAGTGAGGCCGAATGGTGCATTCTTTTCACGTATCAAGTTGATGCCTATCATTCGCTTTAGGCCCTGATGCGCAACTTTACATTACATTGCAGCGCTGCAATTGAGATACTTCCAGCGAGTGGATCCGGCCGCCTTGTACCGCACTAGGTAGCCGCACTACCGCTATACCTAATAGAGGTTTTTCATGTAATGTTTTGCAATGTAATCATTACACGCATCTCACGAGCGTGTAATCATTACATGAAAAATAGCCAGAAATCGTGCCGCTTTACCTCTTGCAGGCATTTAAGCGGCCCTAGCTAGTGTGGTACATTGAGGACAGGGTTGAGGTAGTTTCCCTTTATTTTATGCTGTAAATCTTATCTAATTTGGGAATAGTTACAAAAAAAGCGGGATTTTATGCATTTGACTGCAGCGCTGCAATGATGGCAAACCGAACGCATCAGGGCCTTAGTATGGCACAGCTAGGGCGAGATAATATTAGTCTCAAGAAAATGAAAATTCGATACTGATCCCCATAGCATCTCTTATTGAGGATAGCAACATGAAGATCGTTATGACGTAGTGGCTTTCTAGATCTACTGACAAGATCAGATCAAGGTGTGCTTACCTATGAGAGAAGGAAATCTATCTCATCTAATATCTTATCTTTACGTCCAGATCTATTAGAGCTGCTATGTATACTATTACGACGAAAGAACTCATGAAGTTAAAAATGCTTGTCTCGAAGATAAGCATATATATCACCAATATATTGAATTCACCGTTCCATCACACCTAATCTCCCAGGGCCTCGACTGGTGACACTAAGCTGCAAGTTGTGCAGCCTAAACGTGCACCAGCTCCATTTCAATAGCATAACACTCTGAATACCAACAAGCCTTTACCTATACATTCTGAAGCGTGGAGTATGAAGCACAACTGATACTTTGCAAGATCCATACATGTGACCTTGGTAAAGAAACATATAGGGAATTCCTCTAACCATAATCGTTCTTCATCGACATCCATGCTTCTTTGCTCTCCTTTCAATTAGAAAACCGTGCGAAGTACTTCGGGTATGTTAGGCTAGCAGGAATATACAACGGAAAATATTGTCCTCATCATCTATCTGCTCACCTACAAATCTATCGTGACTGATACTTGTCCCGTATTTTGGCTTGTCCTGTAGCATGAAACCCATCCAGAGTAACTGTGACGGCGCCGGCCTGTACGAGCTATCAATTGAATTTAGTCACTGAAAGTGAACCTGTGATATACTTCTGAAAATACCACGTCTAGGGACTTCAACTCACCGCTCGTGATAGGTCATCAATTAAATCGTTGGCATCCTCGATGCCGACACAAAGGCGAACGATGTCCTCGGGCATTTGGCGTTCTCTCCGTGTCTTGACATCAATACTAGCATGGCTCATTTGGCATGGCATGCTAATTAGACTATTCACGCATCCAAAGCTCACACTAATGGTCCAAAGACGGGTTGCTTCAACGATGCGCTGTGACACCATCGGATCGCCAGTTTCAAATGATAAAACAGCACCGGCTCCTCTAGCCATGGACCAATGCAAGTCATATTGAGGATGCGACTTGAGCCCAGGATAGCGTACACGGAACCCATGTGATTCTAGAAACTGGGCGATGGCCTGGGCGTTGGCTTGCTGCTTCTCCATGCGAATGGCGAGCGTCTTGACACCTCTCATGAGAAGAAACGAGTCATTTGGCGAGAGGCCACAGCCTGTAGAGTTGATT
The DNA here is from genome assembly GCA_930272545.1 of Sphaerostilbella broomeana. Classification (NCBI taxonomy): domain Eukaryota; kingdom Fungi; phylum Ascomycota; class Sordariomycetes; order Hypocreales; family Hypocreaceae; genus Sphaerostilbella; species Sphaerostilbella broomeana. The sequence goes on along the minus strand of CAKNET010000197.1, from coordinate 1,553 downwards.
GTAAAGTAGAGTTTGTCGCTAATGGAGTTGTCATTGGAAGCAATCACGCCAGCCATGATATCATGATGACCCGAGAGATATTTTGTTCCCGACTCGTAAACAATGTCTGCGCCAAGGCCCAAAGGATTTAGGAGCATTGGGGATAACATTGTATTATCAACAACGACAAGCGCTTTTTCATTTACCCCGTGAGCCATCCGAGAAATTGTTAGGATATCAACAATCTTGATAAGAGGATTAGTTGGAGTTTCTAGAAGAACCATAGCAGTTTTCTTGGATATCATCGCCTTGACAGCATCAACATCGGTGGTGTCAACGTGGTGCACAATGATTCCTTGGTTGGTTGCTAGATAAGTGAGTAGGCGATGAGTTCCACCGTAGAGGTCGTCTCCAGTTATGACCTCATCCCCGGGGCGTAACAGTCGTGTGATGACATCTAATGCACCCATGCCAGAGCTGACTGCTAGAGCACGGTTGGCGTTCATAATCTTGGCCAAATGCCGTTCAAGGTGCGTGCGTGTAGGATTTCCGGATCGTGTGTAGTCATACTCCTGCTGTCCGCCACTTGCAGAAGTTTGCTTGAAAGTAGCAGACTGATAAATGGGAATGCTTGACGCGCCGTATTGGTCCTTCCCTTCGGTATACACCAGTTCAGTGGCCAGGGCGTACCGCCACCGTCCATTACGGGGGCTCGATGGTGCGGGTGAAGGGGGAAGGTAATTTCCATCTAAATCCACACGACTGGGGGTATCGATAGACTTCGCTGCCTCGCCTTGCGTGGCTGAGGTTGTCATATTGTAATAGAACTAGATGGCTTCTATTTCGAAATAGTTGAAGAAACTCCTTGGCATTCGTGAGGGAATGGATAAACCCCTCTTCACTTACAAGCCGTCTGTGAATTAAGACCACCTAGACCAGACCAACTTGGCTACTAGAATGTCGAATGCCACTGAGCTAAGAGAAAGGCAGAATGCAGATGAACTCGCAGGTAATTCGCCGCAATCGTAAATTGATCGTGCTGACTACCAAATAGGCAGCCTGCCCGACAGTTCAAGTTAAAATAACCAAACGCTTGCGTAGGAAGAATGGGCTATAACTCGAAGTTGAATATTGAATGATAGATGTCTGCAAGTATGAGAATAGACTGCCTTAAGGTAGTTCCTATATAGGTAGGTTGGTAGTCACCAAGTACCTACATCATATCCGGGACCGGAGAGAGCAACGATATTATAGCTGTACATCAACCCACTTAGGAAACTGTAGCCGAGGGTGGTATTGCAGTATCGGTCATTAATTGCATTTGATTTAATTATGGAGAAATCTCTATGACGTGATTTTAATATCTTTACCAACTAGAATAAATTCTAGCCAGGACTAAGAATTTTATTATATTATATTATTTAATATATATTTAATTTTAATATACATGTTATTAAATATATTATAAATTAAAAAAAATTAATATATAATTTTATTATTTTATATTTTTAAAAAATATTATATGGCTTATAATTATAATATAATTAAATAAAAGAACTATTAATTAAATAATA
>CAKNET010000196.1:0-15128 GCA_930272545.1 Sphaerostilbella broomeana | reverse complement strand
TGTATGTATGTATGTATGTATGTATGTATGTATGTATGTATGTATGTATGTATGTATGTATGTATGTATGTATGTATACCGAACTAAGCTAGCTCTTATAAGAGCTTTTGACAGGGATGGATACAAAGAGAATGTCGACCTTTCACTACCTGAGAGAAATCGACGGGCGGTGATTAGATCTAGTGCGAGATGGATTGGAGGCTTGGACGAGATGAGCTACGACTAGATGAAGGGGCCATTAACTGGTAGAGAATAGCAATCGGAAGACACGAATCTGTAGAGGCGGCACTGGTTAATGTATGCGATGGAAGAAGTGAAGCCGCAGACGTTGGACCCCTAATGTAGAACCGGATATGAAAAGTCGTATGTATTAGAGAAGATGAGTACGGAAGAATAACGATACTTTTATCTGGATTGTTTTATATTAAGACGCTGTTTAATATTTCTTGCCGTCTTCACGTATTCAAAGGTCTAGAAGTGCAGTTTGCGACGTTTCGCTTTTCCGGGGTGATAGCCATGTTGGTTCATAACAAGTCCTGATGATTCTGAAGCATCATAGAGTCACAGCCTCGCTTCCGCAAGTCATATTGGGGATGTTGTGGATACCTACGAAAGGAAGTTTACTGACCCAATAAAATGGCGGTTTTAACGCTTCGGCGGTTATAGGTAGTTGTTTGAGTCTCAAATGCAGGCCCAGCGTGTTCTGGGTGGATGGCCTGGGCCAAGAGATAATCTAGAAGGGAACCAATGACAGTTTAGAACAGGGATTAAATTAGGATGAAGGATGGTGGGGGAGGGGCTGAGGGGCAGGATGAAACCGCTCGAACCTGCCTCAGAGGAAATATTGTCGAGGTGGCCAGAGGTACTAATTCACCTTAGGTTTACCAGGTAGGTACCTACCTATACGCGGGAGCCCTATTTTCGGTCAGTATTTATTTCTATTACTTTTTTACCTATTAATAACTCTTAAATTATACTTATCAGGATCTTAAAGTAATTTTACTAATATAATCACTAATTAAGTAATTTAATAGACCTCTTATAAAGTACTTTCCCTTATTAAAAACTGGCCTCCTGTGCGTAAGTACCTGAATATAATAATAGGGATAAACAATAGCAGTCTATCCCCTTCCTGCCTCAGGTTCCTAGGAGGTACTAGTAGACAGGTACCTTAAGTACCTAGATGTCGCAGGTATATCTATATTAGGTACTTAGGTACTTACCTTAGGTACCTTATGTATTAAGTATTAGATTTTATATTTACTCTCTCTCCCTTTTTTATATCTATATATAAGAGGCTAATTTTTAATAAAAAAAAGTATTTTATAAGAGATTTTATAAATTACTTAATTAATAATTATATTAATAAAAACTATTTTATAATTTTAATAAATATAATTTAAAAGTTACTAATAGGTAAAAAAGTAATAGAAATACTGACCAAAAATAGGGCTCCCGCGCATAAGGTACCTATTAACTCGACATCAGCGGTTTCAGTATTGAAAGATCAAATCTGAGATTGAGAGCATGCGTACATATGTCCTAGAATTCCCCAGAAAGCTACCTAGGTACCTAGTGCATGGTATGTACACCCATCTTTTAGGTATCTCATTTTTTGGCTTCTCCCTTCGTTGTCCTTTTACCACCACACCTACCTACCTACCTAGGTATTTTCTCAAACTTTACACAAGGACTCTTTTAACTTTCTGTTCTCGCGAGGAAGCATAATTCTAGCTATATATAGTAAAAAATAAAAGTCTGTCACTATGGTTTGCGTAGGCTTGAAGAGTTTGTTAAACCGGTTCCCTGTGGCTTAGGTACTGACTTACGTGTGTTTTAGTTTGATTGGCAGCATTGCAGCTGGTCAGGTCCACAGACCTAACCAGACGTCGTTGTGTTCCACCTTATACAAAACCCAGCTAGTAGTTGTCTATTTCTGCCCATATATATAGCTTCGGCATGACTTAGAAGAGATGTGAGGGACGAAAAGAAGATGGATAAAGAATGTGGAGGAAGGCGCTTTTCTTCACATCTTTTTGAGCTCCGCGCCTGGCACCGTAAAGATTTCACCCGTTTCTTAGATACACCTCGTCGAGAGGTAGGTACCTACCTACGCGCAAGAGCCCTATTTTTGATTAGTATTTTTATTACTTTTTTATTTACTAGTAACTTTTAAATTATATTTATTAGGATTATAAAGTAATTTTTATTAATATAATTATTAATTAAATAACTTACTAGACTTTTTATAAAATACTTTCCCTTACTAAAAACTGGCCTCCTACGCGTAGGTACTTAGGTAGGCATCTATCTACCTACACCGTACCTGGAAGGTACCTACTAGGTAGAGAACGGAATAAGGTAGCCCTTTACTGATTTGCCCTGACGGGCCACCAGCCAGATCTTCCGCGGCGGCACGAGACAGTCTATCAGGTATCCCCCACTTCGCGCACCATCGCCGGGACCATCCCATCAATGGATCAGTCCACCCAGCCTAGCAAAACACAGCACGACCCCGCAGCCCAGCTAGTGCATTAGTTAACACGCCGAGAGTTCCAAGTCGTCTCCCGCACCCAGCTCTACGATCATCGCTTCGCACAACAACGAGGCCCGAGCGGAGACGAGGATTATTGCGACAAAGCCAAAGTGGTGCCAACTTTTACCCAGCTGCTGGATCTCATCTCCGTTGGAAATCGGCAGTCGTGACTGATCTGATCGACCTAGCACTTGCATCGTAACGCCGTTCCGTCTCGTTTGTTACTTCATAGTTAGTCAGGCAGTATCCTACGGTTCCTCAGATCTGACCGTCTCAACTTAGGTATCCCAACTAGCCAAAGTTATCGGCCAGTAGATTGTGCTTCCTAGAAACAATCCTGCCCTGCATCGATTTCTCGATCCTAGACCTGCGCTTTCGCGACGAACCGATATCTGCATAGGAACAGGATCAAGCCGTCGTTTCGTTCTCCACGCGCTTTGCAGCACCGACACAGAGTGCTATCGTTGTTGCCAGCATGTCCCGGTCTAACCCTCCCAACAATGCGTCAGCATCTCGCAAAATTTCTTTCAACGTGAGCGAACAATATGACATCCAAGATGTTGTCGGCGAAGGAGCCTATGGAGTTGTCTGGTGAGTCTCACTCAGCTCGTGAGTTGTCAGCCATCGCAATCTTCATACTCACAGTCTTCCTCCATGCAATAGCTCGGCAATCCACAAACCGTCTGGGCAGAAAGTCGCCATCAAGAAGATTACCCCATTCGACCACTCCATGTTTTGTCTGAGAACATTACGAGAGATGAAACTCCTACGTTACTTCAACCATGAAAACATTATCTCTATTCTTGACATTCAAAAGCCTCGGACCTATGAGAGTTTCAATGAAGTATATCTTATTCAGGTGAGTCCAATACCGGTTCATACAGCCGGAAACTCTATTTATTTCGCCAAAGTTCATGGCCTAACTTGGACGTCTCCAGGAATTAATGGAGACGGATATGCACAGAGTCATTAGGACTCAAGATCTATCTGATGATCACTGCCAGTATTTCATTTATCAGACCCTGCGCGCTCTCAAGGCCATGCATTCGGCCAATGTTCTTCATCGAGATCTCAAGCCCTCCAACCTTCTCCTCAATGCCAATTGCGATTTGAAAGTCTGTGATTTTGGCCTTGCGAGGTCGGCCGCTTCGCAAGAAGATAATTCAGGGTTCATGACGGAATACGTTGCGACTCGATGGTACCGTGCGCCAGAGATTATGTTGACCTTCAAGGAATACACGAAGGCTATTGATGTCTGGTCTGTGGGTTGCATTTTAGCCGAGATGTTGAGTGGCAAGCCTTTGTTCCCCGGGAAAGATTGTGAGTCTGAGCATTTTAATCCCAATCATTATTACTACCAGTTTGGTGGTCTCCAGAATGATCCTAGTGCATATATATATATGCTAATCAGAGCTATATGTAGATCATCACCAGTTGACTCTTATTCTGGATGTGTTGGGCACACCAACGATGGAAGATTACTACGGCATCAAGTCTAGGCGGGCTCGAGAATACATCCGGTCCCTTCCGTTCAAGAAAAAGGTACCATTCCGGACCTTGTTCCCTAACACTTCTGATCTCGCTCTCGACCTCTTGGAGAAGCTTCTAGCTTTCAATCCTGTGAAAAGAATCACGGTAGAGGATGCACTGAAGCATCCCTATCTTGAGCCGTATCATGACCCTGATGACGAGCCAACTGCTCCTCCGATCCCTGAGGAATTCTTTGACTTCGACAAGCACAAGGACAGTTTAAGTAAGGAGCAGCTGAAACAGTTGATTTATCAAGAAATCATGCGGTAAAATTTTGGCAGGGGACTGTCCAATTTTTTTTCTCCTTCTCCCAGACGAATACACTGAACCTAGTACAACAACCAGAGGGATGCAACGGACAAGGGGAAAGCCAAAACGGAAGAAAACACAGAAGAAAAAGGAGCAAAACAAAACAAAAATAAAAAAACACTTAAGCTTTCACCGGGGGGGTTAAGGGTATGTAAAGCACGTGCCTGGTTATTTTGAACCGTCTCTGAGACCGAGGCGACTCGTTAGTTATGGCCGGGTGGACGATTAGTCACATTAATGACAAAGGCGAGGTGATACGAAGTATTGTGATGATTTTTAGGTTTCTCGTTCCATAAACTACCTGGCGGTGAAAGTTAGAACTGAGATAGAACGCCAACATGCTGTAACGTAGATAATTCTGCGCCTACTTTCATGTTGATAGAGCCCCACTAATAGTCAAACAGAAATTGTTTGGACTGTTCATAAAGGAAGTCGATGGATCATCTTACTACAATTATTTTCCACCTTCTTTACCTTTCAGGGACTGGAATCCTATGCCTTTCGATGACTATATTTGATGATCTCCATCTTTCCATAGCCAGAGCCATTCGGACCTTGCCCATTGCAAACGCTGTGTGGGACAAAGTCGAATCGCAGCTTCTAGATAGATACTCAATGACATTGGGCTTACGGTACTTTTCAGAACAGAATGTGTACTTCCATATTTGGCATTTAGCATTCCCATTAGTAGCAACTGTTATCGCAAGTTGATTGAAAACTTCATGGACAATCTGGTTCTAGGTAAATGCTGATCAGGTCGGCACCAGGTCAGTCAAGTACCCCACTTCAGTAACTCTCCAGCCGGGTTTCTGACAGCAGCGGCGGGTTACGGGACGTGGTTCACTTCGCCACTTGGCCCCATTCAAGGCACCTCTTAATTAATTCACACCTCCAGGACTACCTATAGAGGGTCGCAGAAAGTTCCGAGTTATTTTTACTGTTAATTCTGTTTGTTGCGACCCGGAATTTTCTGTGCCCCACTGTACCTAGGTAGCAATTATGCCTAGCCTCTCCTCTCCACGGTGAACGTCGTGACTACACTCACCACTACAAAGGGATTCCTCAACTATCACAGCCCAGTGCTTTATCCTCCTCACGTACAGCCCCACGAGTTCGCACATAGAATAGGTGTGTAGAGCTTTCTTCACTACCACCAGCGAAAAAAGATATTCTTACCTCCATCGCGCATTACTGATGGTACGCCATCCCTTGAACACGTCTCTTTCTGACCACCAGATTCCTTGGTGACTGACGCTGACTTCAAGTGGTCTAGACAAACGATCGTTCTTCCAAATATCAAAACATACTTATCACGATTGAGGACTAGCCTCGAAATATCGCCCTCAAAATCAGCTTAAGCTAGTCTGTACGCGAAGATAGTCGACCTGGTGCCGCAAATTCGTCAGCATGTGGACGGGCCTCATACGGCGTTTCTCCTCAGAGGATACAAACATCCCTAGCCAGCTCGGCAATTCATACAAGGAAGTTACAGATGATTGCTCAAAAGATGGTATCACTGGGGTTTTTACTCCAGTGAGGCGGAGCCTGAGTCCCTTTCGGCCGCCGCCTCTGGACCCAGTGGTTCTTCATGGATACAAGGACAACACCCCATCTGCTTCTAGGCTGTTGACGACCATGGTGGCCGAAGAGATTCGCAACATGGTACCGGAGCGATTACGTATAACTGAAGACTGGCGCCTTGTCTACAGCCTTGAGCAAGACGGTTCAAGTTTAGCTACATTGTATCAGAGGTGTAGGGATTATCAAGGCATGAGAGTAGGCTTTGTGCTTGTTGTAAAAGATCAAGATGGTGGGGTGAGTCTTAGACTGTTCCAGTTTTGTCCATATTGCTTCTGCCCGTTGAATACCCTTCTAGGCTTGTGATTTCCCCGGAATGAGAGCTAATATCATGAATAGACCTTTGGCGCATATCTATCTGAATACCCTCACCCAGCACCGTCGTATTTTGGAAACGGCGAATGCTTCCTGTGGCGTGCCTCAACACTGACGTCCTTGCCACTACCGCCTTCTGCTAATATCACGTTCATGACTCGAAGTACGACTCTTGCTCCTCCTTCCCAATCTGGGACATCAACTCCGAATTCACTAGATACTACTCCTGGTATTCGGTTCAAAGCGTTTCCCTACAGTGGCTTAAACGATTTTTATATAAACTGTGAAACAGGATTCCTAAGCGTTGGGTCTGGGGGAGGACATTATGGCTTGTGGCTGGACGACTCACTTGACATAGGGCACAGCTCCAGATGCGAAACTTTCGGCAATGAACCGCTGAGTGACTTTGGCCCTAAATTCAACGTTATGGGCGTTGAATTGTGGGTTTTAGGTGCTTCCTGAAAGTTTTCGCTTCTATAATTCCAAGTCCGTCGTTTGGATGGGCTTAACAGTAACCTGGAATCATTGAACTTTTCGATCCTGATGCAGAATATGGACATCAAATCGGTGGTTTAAAAACTACCATGGTTGTAATGTTGCAATTTGTTGACTGCAATTTACGTTGTTAAAGTAAAGGAGATATGAGCCTGCATAGATGCACTTTTCCCTACAGATTGGGAAATTAGTCGACGATCGCGGGATGAAACGAAGTTCCAGCGGTGTTCCGGTTTACGCGCAACAGTGCTTGACGTCAATTCTTCGGACTGACAACCAAATGGAGTGACTCCGTGCTCTGGGTGTATGAACCTCCTACAACCTTTGATCTCATATAAAGAAGTCGCCGAGTCAGAGATTTCAACTATCAGTCAACAGCCATTGATATGTTATCTACGAGGTTGTGCTCTTTGGTGGTTACTCTCATCATTGTATTTGCATCAGGATCCTACGAATCCTTCTTTGCGAGATATTGTCTATTTTTGCAGTTTAAATTCGGGTCACATTCCTCTTGGATTCAAAACTTGCTATGCCTTTCAAGATGCCGTCAGGGGTTGGATGGTCGGCGCAGACGTCGGGCTCGAAGCCGAATTTACTGACAAGATGATTCCTAGTCGTCGGGCCGATGGTGGCGACAAAAGTCAATCCATCTCGTCTGCTAGGTACACACTTCCCAGTATCTGTATCAATTATGCCAAGACCACGGAGCATGTTGTCGCAGCCCATAGGAGAGAAGACAACAATCCATCGGGAAGAGAGTGAAGTGGTGTTGCTTAAGATAGCTGCAAGGTCAACCGGGAATGATTCCATGACACCAGTCCTATAAACAACTTCCTCTACGACTTCGATTGTCCGATGTTTAGGCAAGGATTGATCCATGAGAATTCGTGGAATAACATCTCGTCGTTGTTCTCCAACAAGAAATAGTAAACGGGGCAGCGCCGCCGTGCGGCCCTTATACCATTCATAATAATGCTCGAAAATAAACTCTGCAAGAGCATCGCCATTCCCTGTGTCTTCACCGAATATTTGAAGGGGTGGTTGTTGATGAATAGCTCTGAGTGCGCGTGTAGTGGCCGGACCTACGCTATATATAGGGATCTGATGGAGATGTGGCCATCCAGAGATATCTTTCGGGTTTGGTAACAAACTCGTTAGTATAGTATACCAAACTGGGGGACCAAAAACACCGCCATGCTTTTTTGTCTTATCTAACTTTTTGGGACATCTTCCTGGACGGCGCTAGCGAACGCTTCAACCGCTCGCTGAGAGGTGAAGATTATGCCCCCAAATCCACACCCTGGTTCAGGCCCAATTTGCCGCTGTTGGAGTAAGCTCCGAAGTCTTTCTATCCCGGTATCCGTAAATTGATGCTGCATAACCGGGAGAAAGTGCGGAGTAAATGAGAAGCCATTGCGAGTGGACAGGAAGAGCTCTTCGTACGAATCGGCTGGGCTGGATTTCGTTTTGAGAAGTAACACAGGAATCGACTCGTTTGGAAATGCTGTATTAAACAGCGGAGATTGCATGCTTGTATGACACGAATGAAATTGGCATGGATGTCCTTATATACCAACCGTTGTCGTCGCTTGTGTTGGCGTTCTGAAGATGGTGATGTGGTAAAAGGGAGAAGCGAGGCTGGGGAGGCTTTTGGCGATAAAGTTTGGCGGGGCGGTCGATCTATCGATAAGGCAATCTGTACACTCGGAAGCAACTAAAAGTCAAGGGGATACATAGTATGAAGCCCACCGCTGACAAATTCAGACCCTTGTTCTCATCTTTGAAGTCTAGTCTCTTGCAATTTATCCCAGCTCTTTTTTTTTCTCAAGCAACCCCGGTCTATGCAGTTCCGACTACGAACAGGTCTAGTATCGTAGAGGTTCTATGAAGTCTGGCTGGAGTCTGGCTGGATAACCAACTGTAATGGCAGAGGGGCATGGCACCACTACTTCAACTTCGACGTCGTCATCCTCCATATCGTCCGACACTGAAGAATTACCAAAGAGAATCCCCAGGGGTGTAGTGCTTGGGAAGGATGGCAAGCCGTGAGTTTCATGTGCCATTGGTTCCGCAAACTCTTTACATAGAAGGGCATTGGGAACATGTTGTTTCTGAAGATGGCTAACATATCAATGATCCATAGTTGTCGAAGTTGCACGTCATTTCCAGCATGGGCCGCGCTAACTAAGGAAAAAGTAAAGCAAGATGCCGCAGCTGGCGGGAAAACAATATCTAAAAACTCTAGCAAAGCTTCACTGGTGGACTGTCCCCCGGACGTCGACACGCTCGGTCGCAGCAGCTGGACACTGCTTCATTCCATCGCCGCAGCGTACCCTGAGAATCCAACCCACAAACAGCAGGCCGACCTTCTAGGTTTTGTTGGGCTTTTCTCAAAGCTGTATCCATGCTGGGTATGCGCCGAAGACTTCCAGGGCCACATCAGTCATGACACGCCTCCAGTGACCAGCCGTGATGACTTTTCTCAGTGGCTGTGTCGCGCACATAACGAGGTAAATAGAAAGTTGGGTAAGCAGCAGTTTGACTGCTCGCGCTGGGATGAGCGGTGGCGAACGGGATGGAAAGATGGGCGATGCGATTGATTAAAGGAATACGAAGCCTTGCGACCGCCATATGTCAAGACTTTGACTGACCAATTGGGCAACACACGAAGTAGAAACTTAGTCGATTCATTTGTAGCCTGGCGATCGAGAGGCATTCTTTTAGGAACACGATCACCGTCCTTTCTACCTATATGTATTGACATGCAAGCTTGGTATTGAGGGCATGATATTTAACATATAAAAATCCCCAGTACGGTTGCGGTTCGATTTGGACGTTGCTGGCAAATGCACCCCACCAACCATCTCAAGACCTCTCCCCTCTACGAAATTTAAAGTACGTTACTTTATTATTTAATGAAAAGCTCTTTAATGGCCTAATAGGGTATTCCTCTCTCTTTCGTTTAAACTTAATTGGGGCGGTAAAAGAAGGGTAAAAAGAAACGGGGAATCGACCAAAAAGAAGAAAAGAATTTCAAAAATAAAACAAAAAGGCAAATTAATCAACTCTGTTTAGGTGGTATTGTCAGGTAATGACGGAAGCTAAAGCAAATTGGTCCAAACTACGGCTAGGTGTCAAAAGCTTGTGAAGACAGCGGGACACTATATCCCCATATATCTAGTTTCAGTTCGGTCCCTCATAGCTTGGCACGAGTTGGGTCAACAATAAGTATGGATTGTTCGTTATAGAGGTTGGCTGAGCAATCCGGATGAGCTCAAAGTAACGCCGGAGCTAGAGATTCGATTGAACGCAGACGCTATCGCTCAAGGTTATATAAGCCGAACAATCCGAATGGATAAACCTTTATCGGTGCTGGCTGCTCGATGACATCACCACCTTCGATTGGATGATATACTCGCAGCAGTGAGCAACCATCGAATGACAATGACACAATTACTTTCTGCATGTTTTTGGCAAGAGTTACCCCACCGTCATTATCGTATGTTCATTTGAAATAAATTCTCCAGCAAAGTCCTCTCGAGCATTGTTTGCTTTCGGTGCTGCAAAACATTCTACACTCGTCATCTGCGCAGCGTCTAATTAACAGGCGGAGCAGTACCTTATGTTGAGTAACAATTCTTCATCTGTCAGTAATCGGTAGGCACACTTCAAAACCTCGCCACCACCTGCTATATTTGCAATGGCAGACGTCAGAGTGCAGAATCTCGAGCAACCTATCGATGTTGCCGAGTATCTCTTCCGTCGGCTTCGCGAACTCGGTGTTCTCTCCGTACACGGTGTTCCTGGCGACTACAACCTCGTGGCGCTGGACTACCTTGCAACATGCGGTTTGAAATGGGTTGGCAGTGTCAATGAACTCAATGCCGGTATGTCACTCCAAGACTGATATTGCCCTGTTTTGTCTGCAGCTTTGATTTTCCACCAACTCTCAGCTTGACAGAATATCATCAGGATACACTGGGTTCATCTACTGACAAATAAACTCAGCATATGCGGCCGACGGCTACGCTCGCGTAAAAAACGTTGGTGCACTCATCACCACCTTTGGCGTTGGGGAGCTTTCAGCCATCAATGGCATCGCTGGTGCCTTTTCAGAGCACATTCCCATCGTTCACATTGTCGGATGTCCCTCCACTATATCGCAGCGGGACGGTATGCTTCTACATCACACCCTTGGAAACGGCAACTTCAGCGTTTTTGCCAGCATGAACTCCGAAATTTCTTGCGATGTTGCCAAGCTCAATAACCCGGCCGAGATAGCTACTCAGATTGATCATGCATTGCGTCAATGCTGGATCATGTCACGTCCTGTATATATCATGCTTCCCACCGATATGGTCCAGGCCAAGATTGAAGGGACAAGACTCCGTGTTCCGATCACCTTGGTGGAGCCAGAAAATGAATATGAAAGGGAAGACTATGTTGTTGATGTCATCCTCAAATATCTTCATGCAGCAAAACATCCTATCCTTCTTATCGATGCCTGCGCCATCCGCCATCGAGTTCTCAGCGAGGTTCATGATCTGGTCGAAAAGACAAAAATCCCTGTCTATGTCACTCCCATGGGGAAAGGCGCTGTGAATGAAGATCATTCAGCATACGGTGGTGTATATGCTGGCGACGGCTCCCACCCTTCTCAGGTCAAGAACATTGTAGAATCATCAGATCTTATACTCACCATTGGTGCCCTTAAGGTAAAATTTGAAATAAGATCCTAGCTTTTCATTAAGTCATGCTTATATCAAGTGTTAGAGCGATTTCAATACTGCCGGTTTCTCTTATCGCACGTCGCAATTACGCACGATCGACCTCCACAGTGATCATTGTGTTGTCAGGTATTCCACGTATCCTGGTGTCCGGATGAAGGGGGTGCTGAGACAGCTGATAAATAAGATCAATATAAACGAGCTCAATATCCAAGCAACCCCAATTGTCGATAATGAAGTGGCCCAAAACTTCGATGAATCACCAATAATTACGCAGGCTTGGTTCTGGCCCAGGGTTGGAGAATTTCTGCTGAAGAATGACATTGTCGTCACTGAAACTGGAACCGCCAACTTCGGTATTTGGGATACCAAGTTTCCCAGCGGTGTCACCGCACTTAGTCAAGTGCTCTGGGGAAGCATCGGGTGGTCTGTAGGAGCTTGTCAAGGTGCAGCACTCGCAGCTGCCGATGCCGGTGGAGGCCGTAGAACTATTTTGTTCGTTGGTGACGGTTCGTTCCAGCTTACGGCTCAAGAATTAAGTACGATCATTCGTCACAAGCTAAAGCCAATCATGTAAGTTGCAGCCACAAGTCCTTTCAGTGCTCGCACATCGTGTTTTTCTTAATAACGTTAATGATCTATCAGATTCATAATTTGCAACGAAGGATTCACCATTGAGCGTTTCATCCACGGCATGGAAGCAGAGTACAATGATATTGCGGCCTGGGATTTCAAGGGTCTTATTGATGTGTTTGGCGGAGGGAAGACCGCCAAAAAATTTGTCATCAAGACCAAGAAAGAGCTGGATGAGCTCCTTACAGACGTTTCTTTCAATGCCGCGCAGAGTCTTCAATTCGTTGAACTGTATATGCCGAAAAAGGACGCCCCGCGGGCTTTGATAAAAACGGCGGAGGCGAGTGCAAAGGTCAATCAATGCCCGGACGTCGTAGCACTGCCATCTAAATAGAAAGGATAGCGCCAAATTTAAGTGCCCATAGTGGAGAGACCAATGCATTTACATGCCAATAGTACCTAGGTATATTATCATTATCATTACTATTATTATTAATAGAACAGACTCCCTACCCTATGCCATCAATTTAAAAGACATTAAAGAATGCTCCCTTTCCGTAAAAAATAAAGTACATAAATTATCTCTGCGCCAGACTTGTTTATTGTCACGAATGCTCGTGGCCTCCAGATTACTATAAGGTGGTACTAGATAAGTACTTAGGATTGAATTATTTGAAACAGCTTGGTGATGCTCTCTATGGATGGGCCCACGTGATGGCGGGCGAATCTTCACTCCCCAGGCCCACCTGTAGTTATGTCAGGATTCTCCCAAGCTAGTTTTTTAAAGAACTTTAACTTACCCTTCATATTACCTCAACACCTTACCAAATCTTAAATTGATCGCATACACCGATCCATATCTAAGTACTGGGTGTTTTAACCGATGCGCCACACATAAGTTTTATCGATTTGCATTACGCAGTATGCAAAACTCTCACTCAAAACGAAAAGAAGCCCCCCAGGCCCTTTATGGAGGCTCAGCTCTTAAGAGAAGAAAGGTGAGAGATCTCATTTTGTGGATCATCACATATTAGCCGGGTTTCCTTGGCCAATGGTAGTCTTGTTTAACTTAATTGAAGCGTCTGCACACACAATTACTGACCAAAAATCCAATGCACAGGAAGGCTCTGGTGGCAGATGGAAGACTCCTGCCCAAACGGCTAAACAGAATTCACGGATCGAGATGGGCACGGTGCTTAACGTAGGCGATGAAGGTATCTGGGTCACTTATGCGAGGGGTATGAAAGGAAAGGCAGTGAGAGAGTTTACAGAACTTTGCGAGCAGGTTTGTGACTCGTTGCTCTCATCCGTTTCTACTATCCCTAGCACCGCTAATTGGGTGTTATCACAGTATGGTGAGCGCATGTATCAGATCAAAAGGTTTGCTGAATCTGGCATGCAGAACTCCACAGAGGTGCAATGTGATGAGGAGGATCATGACATTGAATCAGCTATCGAGCAGGAGCTGAGCGGGATGAAAACACAGGGTAAACCAAGTGGTGCCTTCTCCCCCATATCGGTAGGCATCGAGTGTGTCTTTTTCATGAAGACAATGAAGCCAGTGGATCCTATTCGATTAGTTCGCCAAATCTGCGAGGATGCCAAGCAATGCTCTGACCCCATGCAGCGGAGGTGTCGTTATATCAATCGTTTGACACCAGTGATGGATATGGAGAAGGCGACCGAAAAGGGGATTAATCGCGTAGCTAGAAGAGTCCTCACGCCTTGGTTCAACTTGAAGGACGATTTGCAAGAGCTAGTGCATTCCCCCGAAAATGCCGAGAGGGAAAATGCGACCGATGCGAACCTACAAACTGATGAAGTACTCCCAGATGTGACGGTAAGTGAGACATGGCCTGTCGGCGAACGGCTTGGGAGAGTTTAATGAATTAACGGTTGGGTTTTGTGTCATATTCAGTACGCAATACGCCATAGCATCCGGAATCATACGGCTCTAAGATCCATTGATGTCATCAATATGATTGCGGATATGGTGAAACCTGAACACAAGGTCAATCTCACCAACCCAGATAAGGTCATCCTTGTGGAGATATTTCAGGTTTGTCGTTGGTTGTATATTGGAAAGACAACACTTAGTATTTGAAGGGTCTGACAATTCTAGCTATTCTGTGGTATCTCTGTGGTAGATGGAAGAAATTGGGAAGATCTCAAACGATACAATATCAATGCATTATATGGGATGACATCGGAGCAAAAGAGCGGCACATATAGACAAGACAGAGCGATTGAAAGGACAGATGCGTCTTGAACATTCTGAGTAGAAGGGCATTCCTTTACCTCGCAGAACTTACAACAGATTCGAGCTGTAGGAACAATTCAACTCTAAGCAACAGCTAGAGAAGGAGGGAAGGAGACCGAGTCCTACCGGAGATTGACAACGCCAGGGGTATTACATTCCCTCTTGGCGACGGCTAAGAAATGCAAGTTTGTCTTACTCGGAAACGTCATGCATAATTCTTGCAGGTTGCTTAGTCGGGTTCAGTGCATGGCTGTAGTTTCAGGCTCTGTGCTCATATAGAGAGCTGTACGATACGCGGCAAATGTATTCCTTGCTGTCACACAACCATGAATGTGGCTTCATAGAGTATGACTATTTACCGCAAGCGTCAACTGCAATTCTAGTATCCAGCCAGCTAATGAAATAATTGATATGCTTTCTTCAACTTTCCGCCATCTACGGCTAATATTCTGAATGCTGATCTCCCATAGTGGCGGCATGCTTCAAACTGATCACTATCGAAGCGGTGGGTTCCGCAGTCGCCAGGAAATACCTTTAGCAGCCTGCAATAATGTGCAATGGTAATATCGCAATGCAAAAAAAAAAGAAACGTATTAAACCGGCGCTAGCATATATAAAATAGTTTATTATAGTTATATCATTTATATAAGCTAAATAAGTTATATTTTAATAAACTAAAAATAATATAATTTGTGTAAATTATATAAATATAATATAAAAAAACTTTAAAATAAATTTTAATATAAATATAATTAAAAAAAAAATTTAATAATAATATATATAATAATAAATTATAAAAAATAAA
>CAKNET010000195.1:0-15179 GCA_930272545.1 Sphaerostilbella broomeana | reverse complement strand
AAAATTATGAATTTTTTTTTTTAATTTATAAATTTAAAAATTTATAATATTTAAATAATATAATTAAAAATTTTAATTAAAATAATAATATAAAATAAATATAAAAAAGAAATCTTTTTTTTTTTTTTTTTTTTTAAATCTTAATTTAATATTTAATTTAAATTTAAATTTAAACTTAAACCTAACTTAACTTAATCTAACCTAATTTAACCTAACTTAAATACTCGAAACCTATATAATAAAATAGATGGGGTTAAGGTTATTAATTTAATTAATAAATATATCCCCTTTTATTAAAATCCTCTTTATTTAGAAAGGCGAAATCGTACTAAAACACACTAAGACATAGGATACCTCTGATTTCATAAGCGCCTAGGTGCTAACCCTAAATTACTTAAGTCCTCTTTTAATAAAAAAGGCGCGAGGTATAGTGGGTAAGTTATTAAATAGATAAAACCTTAGGTAGTTAAGCTTAGGTAAGCTAAATAGAGCCTAACCAAACCCTTAGCGTCCAGATTAGTGCATTAACAATTATTATTTTAAAGCGGCCATTATCTGCTCCAACAGCCTAATATGGATTTTTTGCCAGTAAATTAGTGGATGCTGAACCTGAACTGGTCTGTACCAATCAAATCTATTACAGGAGATAATTTTCGATCTTAGGTCGTGAATACTTAACCAGCTACTAGGCACCATGTTGACAGGAACTGGTTGCGGCAAGAGAATTACTTGACGGAAGTCATCAAAGGCTGAACAACTTAAAAAATACGGAAAAGACGGAAATTCGTAACGAGATATGAGGTCCCCTAAAATACGTCACAAAAAAAGGTGGTAATATCTTCCCCATATTAGGATAAAATTCCAGCATGCCTTAGAGACTGACATAATTCTGTCCCCCCTCGGTACCATAGCCAACGCATCGTGACTGACTATCAGGCCTGAAGGCTCATTTCTTTTGTCCGTTGAACACCCTCGTACGGCGAGCAGGCCGGTGCTTGAAGTGAAATAGCCCTACGTCTACCTAGCCGCTAAGCAGGAGAACCTGGGGGTACCTTCAAAAACCCTTCAAGGGACTCGACATCGTTCGACTCATACTCATCAGAAGTTGATCGAGCCGCGGACGAAGTGCCTGGCAACGAGTTAGACTGCGAATACGCGTTGGTTGGATGCATGTCGCAGATGGCCCTCTTCAACTTGTCGTTCTTTTCGCGCAGCATGGTCGAGACCCAACTCTCGGCATATTCCACAGCCGCCGTCGGCGACTACCTATGCTATAACAGGAATAACATGATCTGCGCTGGGCTAAACTTAAGTTCAGGCACTTTCTTAGCAAATTCTATGGTCAGCCGGTCCACCGCCAGATCCGCCTTGCTCTCTCGTCCTGTGTCACTAGTAACGACCGGCTTTAAGATGAAAGCAAAGAGCTCCACGATCATGCTCGCGTCAGCAAGCTGAAACTCGGCTTTCCCGTCGATGCGGCCTGGCCGAATGAGCGCATCGTCCAACTTCTCAACGTGGTTTGTTGTTATAATGAGAACTCGGCCCTCCTGAGATGCCACACTGTCAAGGGTATTCAAAAGGCCAGACATAGAAATTGGTTCCTTTGGCCGAGAAGAGTTATTTATGGATTCGTCGGAACCAGAGGGGCGTGCGGTGCTAACTACATCTATATCCTCCAATAAAGCAACACACCTTTGGGGTAGTTTAGTGAAGAGATCCTTAAACATCTCATCGTTCACGCCGGGGATGCTGATAATATAGATGTCAAGGTCGAATTCACCAGCCACGGATAAACTGAAGCTTGATTTCCCAGTGCCAGGCGGGCCGTACAGCAAATAGCCCCTCCGATATGGAATTCTTCGCTAAGTGTACCAAAGTTGGGTATCCGGGTCAAGGAAGCCCTTCACATTGTCTACCAAACGCTGTTTCTGCCCCTCACTAATAATGACGGTTGATAGCGGCCTGATTGCTTTCGTCGTGGCCTTCGTCCAGCTAGCACCACGATTCTCGAATATCAATATCTTATTCTTAGTTCTGTTTAAGTACTCCTGTCGGCACTCTCCGAGAAGCTCTCGCAGCACTTGTCCCGATCGGCTAAGGCAAGTGATCGAGACTTATTCCTCCTTATGGAAGCCGTTGTCTACCATTTCCGTCCGATAAGAGAGAAGGTGGTTTCTGAACTAAAAGAAAAAGCTTATTTTCCAGGGAGAAAATTAAAGGGGCTTTTTGGTGCTGTTGAGAATACTGTCTTCCTGCTTTTTCCCTACTCGAGCAATGAGAGAACGAGCCGCGCTATCGAGTCCATGGGACGAGATCCAAGCCAGAAGCATGTCGTATGTCTCGTCCGAGTGCTTCACATGCAGGACTGAGGCTGCTAGGAGTTAGAGCATTAAAAACTGTTGAGAATATAGATACTGACTATAGTACTCCTCAAACCATGATCTCAGCTGGCGAGTATAGGTCTTTAAAAACGCAAGAAGCCCGAAGAGGCACATTAAGGGGGCATAGCTGTTCATCCCCCAGGCAAGCAGTTGCGGGATCTTAACATAGGAGTTCCCTAATACAAGAATGTCCATAACTCTTAGTGGACCGGACGGCGATTGCACAGTCCATGTCCAGGGAGGATCAGCTTTTACGGGTGTGGTCAGCGTGCCAAGCGGTCTTGAAATAGTGAATTCTGCCGGGTCTGCTTCCGAAAAGATGTTCTCTGGAGTCTCGTTATCTGCTAATACCAGGGTTTCCAGCACATCATAGAGTTTTTTGCTTGCCATGCAGCTGTGCAGCGAGTTAGCATTGAGTTCCATAGTCTAGTAGGCGGCTCGGCCGTCAGGTCACCCAGTCTTTCAGATCGCCAGGTTTGTAGAGTCAATTAGAAATTGTGAGATTGCTGAGCTACCGTATAGTTGAATATATCATACTCACTTCTTTAATTCCAGGTCCTTCGTTACGTCCGGATCGGCTTCACCTGTAATTTCGTTACAAGACTGGCGCCTCTCACGCTGTATCCTATCCCGTGACCCCTCTTCTATATTCTCTTTAAACTTATTAAACACCGAGTTAAATATCTCCAAGTATTTCTTATCGATGGGAGGGAGACCGCTCGTAAACCCGCTACCTAAGGAGACACTCTCGAGTTCTATCGCATCCGAGCCGTTATCATTTGCCTCGGATGACGACATAGTATCAGACGAGTGCAGAGATCGGCTGTTCAAGGTCTCTGCTTTATCTCTCGATATTTTGCACGAGGTTTCTTTACTCGGTTCGTCAGGCCCAGATGTACTCGGACTCTCAAGAATCTTACTAGAGTCCATTTCCCTGAGTATAAAGGAATGTCCAAGCGTGGGGTTCGAGTCACTAATAGACTGAGCCGTTGGCGCGGGATTGGGCGTCTCTTGGAGCTTATTCAGGGACTCCTCTTCTCTTTTAAGAAAATTTTTCTGCCAATGGTCTGCAATAGGTATAGTCTGGTAGTCGATGAAGCCTGCGGAATCTTCGAGATTCGCGTCGGACGTCGGGGGTTGCGCCAATGCCACGTTGCCCTGCACATTGGAGACTTTACAGGCGGATGAACTGGGAACGAGTTAGCATTTTCCACGTAAATCCAGTATCGAGCTTAGTGGGCCTAGTCTTCCAGACCGTCAGGCTCCTATAGTCAATTGGAAATTGTGAAATTGCTGAGCTATCATATAGCTTGAATGTATCATACTCACTTCTTAAATTCCAGGTTGTTCGTCGCATCTGAATCGGCTTTGTCTATAATCTCAATAAAGCCAAGCCTCTTCTTCTCCAATTCCTCCGTCATATCCGGGTCGGCTGCACCCAGAATCGCATCGAAGTCGACTATGTCTGACTTGTTCCACGGGCCCAGGCTTATATGCTCTGAATCAGCTGGTCGCTGCACAGAAGTGCGTGAATGCAATTCTTTAGGAGCATCCTCTGGGTGGTCCTGAAGACTAATCCTCTTTGGCGTATTATTGTCGGCCTTAATGCGGATGTGGGCTGGGCGACGCTGCTCCCCCTCCATATTGACGTTGAGGTTTCCGAAGTCGGCCGCCAGTATAGCAATATAGGATAACGTGTTAGGGTCTTCCAGATGAACAGTGTGAGTCGCCATCTTATGTAAATCAAGAGAAGTTGTCATTTCATTCAACTGAGTGTCATCGTAAGGGGGCAAAGGGGGCGGATAGACTCTGTTTCGTTGTTAGCATTTAGCCAGACCACCAAGATTCAGCACTTACGAAGTAGGGTTGTTAACTTGCACATTTTCCGTTGCGTGCCGTTGATTCTTATCAACTCTGTCTTTGGCTTTGCCATTGTCTACACAAAACACGCCATGATCCGAAGCGCTTGAGTTGGAGACAGAAGTGACAGGCCCGCCCGATGAACGGCGTGGCTGAGACATGGTACCGGAGGGAGCAGGAATAGTGAAGTGGTTGTAAGAATAAAGAATATCTATATCGTCTCTTGTCTGGCAAGAAGAGTCTGAACACGTCGGGTAAGATATAGCTGGGAGCACTAGCTTTATATAGATGTTCAGGCAATTCCTCAAATACAATGTGTTGCCATGTTCTATGAGGAGGAGGAGGAGGAACCAGCGCCATGCTTCCTTTCAAGCTGACGGGTTCGGAGCAGATCAATGGTTCGGCGTGAGCACGCCTGGCTGTCCATGCCAGCCGCTTTCATGTTGGCTGGCTTGAGGGGTCGCATCGATGCATGACATGGGCCAGGTTCTTGTGGCCTTGTCGTTTCTAACCTGGCACTCCAGCGTCATTTCTGCAAACCGAATCATTGTGTTACTGTGGTTCATCAATGGACTTGCGTACATGTATGCATGTCCGACAGCTTATAGGCAGGGATTCGTTATTGAGCCTGAATTTCATTGCTCGCCAGCTCTTGAAACCGATATAGATGGTTTTGATATGAACAGCCAATCTAGTTATTTATGAGTACTCTTAGAGACTGGACGGGTTGAATGCATACACGACCTGGACCAGCTCCGGGGCAGCAAGCCTGACAATTAAGGCAGAGTATACCAAGAGAAGAGATATTATATTTCCCTACCCGCCAATAGATTCAAGCCGCATCAACACCTCCATATGCAGACAGCTGCTGCACAGCCAGGGACAGCTCCGGGATAGAGCAAATATCGCATAGCCCGTAATGCCATGGGGTTTGTCCTTTTACTAAGCTGACGTTCCAATAGGAGATAGGCAACAGAGATCCAGACATAGTCAGTCGACGATGCTCAAACACTGCAAGCCTGTCATTGAGTCGCTGTGATTGATCAATATATCGTCAATATCGTTCAGCTCCAGCAGTGTATTACACGTTCTGCCACATATCACAACCACAAATGTGTTGGGGAGATCACTCACAGCTAATGTGCAAATACATCAAACCCCCAGTTGATCCACCAACCAGCAAGCCACCAAAAAAGGCGCCAAGTCGTCGGTACTGAGATATCACATCTCTCGTACTGTGGACCCTGCACTGTGGATTCTATTCTGTGGGCCCCGTGCTGTGGAGCCTGTCGGGGATGAGGTATCTTTCCCCCTATCCCTTCATATACTACCCCGCACCATAACGCGGTTATTCTCTAGGTAACGCTCAGAACTCATAGCTTCACAACGTTCCTTTCCAGCTGATGATGCAGAAGCATCTATACAACGAGCTGGACTGTACACAGTCGAAGACCATGTTGTGGGGCGCCGGATCCAGAAGTTCAGCGACAATAGCTTTCCCATTAAATCGCCGCTTAGGCTCGAGTTCGTCGCACAGCACAGCTTCCTGAGAAAGGTCCCGATGCTCCGTTCGTCCTATCGGCAGCGTTAACCTAACACATATGTAGGACACACGTCAAGTTTTGACATCAACAATAGATCAACCGCACTTAGGACTTATCAAAGTCTATAGCCAGGAACTTCCACGGGACTACGCATTTCGACTTCACAACGGATCCATCAACAGAACGTTTTGTCTCCTCGTTCAACTATGGAGCCCGGAATCAATCGTTTGCTTCTACAACAGCTCAACATCACAATACATCGAAGTTAATCCCCTCGTTTCGAAGGAAAGAGGGCTTCTTGCAACACCAAAGATACATATAAACCGAGAAGGCATCGTTGAAAATATTGTAAACCTAAAAATAGGTGGCCTGTAAGACCGTCGCGAGCATTTAGGTTGCCAAATTCTCACCATGCGTAGGGTTCTTGCCAACAGTCGACTGCAGTTTTCCATACTCAAGGGATATGCTATCATGCTTGGATTCACGACTAAAGCTGAGGTCGATAATTGGGGTAAAATGGAACTACCCTACTCTAACAGACTTAAGATAAAAGTCGATGAACTGCAGAGTGGCGGCATTTATATAAACTGTAGTTGGCTAAAAACAGCATCTCTGAATTGATTAACAATGAATAGTCTTAGTTAACTAGCCGACACCTAAATTACAATGGCATCAATTTTGGCGCCTGCTACTTAAGCATCAAGTGGACTATGCCTTAGCCTTGAACATCGAGGTCCAAAGAGGCAGAACATCAAGTGGCCATACCGGGAAGTTGTGAGGTGTACTGGACCGGGTCGTCATGGTGTTAATAGAGGTGGGGCGGATATGCAGAGATATCAGTCGGGGGAGAAACGTGGCTGCCCAAGGGATAATAAGAGGCGACTCTATCGTCAGGACAGTTAGGCAGTGTCGAGACCCATGGACTTAACAAATGACCTGCAACGTCATTGTTGATAAGCAAAACAGGTTGAAAGCCAGCCGCCTCTATCGTTGTATCTTGTTCGTCAGTAATAGGTTGAGGCCATGTTCCGTCAATAACGGAGTTCGTCAAGGTTGGGGCTCGTTGCACTGTCGCGTCGGGGATTGGAAAGGCATCGAACAAATCCAGGCCCACGTCAACAAAGAACTTCTGCTTGTCAGGACAGTTTAGTTCCCCATCGATGAGAGAGTTTATTAAGGTCGGCGCTCGTTGCACCGCGGCACCGCCTATTGGGAATGAATATAATATAGTAGGGTTCATTTCGAATAACGGCCGATTTTGAAAATGTATCGTTTGCCCATCGATAAGGGAATTACTCAAGGTCGGTGCTCGTTGACCCATTGCAGCGATGCTAGATGTATTTGCCAGGCAAGGAGTGATACCTGCGGTTATAGTCGACTCCTGGTTGGAGAATACCGTTTTATTAATAATACTAGTGCTGAGCGCTGATGCTTGCGGAGTCGTAGGTGTGGCTTGACTGCAACGGTGACCTGCTACTTCAACGCCAGTTTCGATTGCCGACCTCGTTGATGGAATTGTATAGCGTGGAGAGACGACCCCGGACGAGAAATTGTTTTTCGACTTTGACGCAGTAGCTGTTGCATCGTTTGAACCAGCCAGTTCTAGGTGCACGAGGTGAAAATCGATGTTAGCAGCAGCATACATCAGCATACATATAGCACTGAGTGATTTACCTTTGCTTATCGGAACAAGAGGACTCGTTTGAACAGGGCTTCTGATCTCGAGCCCCTGCGATGGGCCAATACTCTGTGGCATCTGCTGATTTTGGTTACTCCTGCGCTGGGCGAGTCGTAGCGTTTTGTAAGCTTGTCCGGATAAAGTCCCCCGTCGCTTGTATACGGCTTCTGGTAGTTCAAGTTTCCGTTTACTGCGAGCAGCACATGTTTCGGGATGCCTAGCGAACTGTGACACTCGCTTGAGAGGCGTGGTACAGAAAGGGCAGACCTCATCGCATTCGACATCTGTAAATGTTAAAATAGTCCAATTGATGGTTCAGGGCAATATACGTGCGTGTCCTATAGTGTCGCTGAAGGTCTTGGTAATCAGCTGTAGATACGTAGTTGCAGAATGATTCGGGGCAGGTCATCTTTCGTTCGTCGTGTACCTCGATCGACGGTGGAGAAGGGCGTTGGCAATTTGACTTGGGATGCACTATCGACTCTTTCTCCGTGCTTGGATCGCTTGAGTGAGTGGCGTACCGCAGGATGACACCGAGAGCAGATATAATAGTGAGATATGGCTATAGGCAGCGGTGAGCAAGCCCCATGTTACTGGCGTTTGAGTCGCCTACGTTGGAAGAGAGTTCATGGACATCGTGGACTAGCCGAGTCTACGGGCATATTAGCTGGGCCTTCTTCGTTCCTCTAGCACAGCCTCACTCATTCATCTTCAACATATCGTTGTAACTCTTCGGAGCTATTGAAATACCTGGCGTATATATGGTATATGAAATCTATTGTAATTCTCCAGCCCAGTATGGATATACGATGCATGACAAAGAAGATTGAAAATATGGGTCGAGGGATTACGAGCTTCTCGTACACTACATCACGTGGGTCGGGCCTGAAGAGCGCCATAGTACCCTTTGGGTATTTATTATCCGTGTTTCTACCTTATAGAAATTTCCATCGGCCATGACGAACTTATCTCTATAAAATCCTTTCCTTCGCACAACGGCAACACAAATCTAGGTAGGATTTCGTTCACCTCTTAAACTATTATGTATGTTGACCTCTGCGTAGAGTTTGGTCTCTCGAGTACATTGCACAACGCAAAATATGTCGGATAAATGTACTCTTTGCGGAGGGAAACCTCCGGGCCCTTACAACTGCGGCCTCTGCGGAGCTCTCAAAGGTGATGCGCGAAGGATTAGAAATACGATCTAAGTCGGCTTTAGCAAAAGCAAACAACGTTCACGCGTAACTGCAACCTTATAGAATGTATTAATACATACATCACGCTTTTAATCCAATAGATATGAACTTACTATACATAACATAACACATCGTAAAGCGCCACCCACATAACAGGCCCACAGGGCAGGCCCCACAGGACAGGACCCATAGGACAGGACCCACAGGACAAGACCTGCAGAGCAGACCGACACGGCCAACATTCGGATTCACAACCTGCAACAGCTTTCAGCCCCATGAACCAGGGTGACATAATGCGATCAAGGTACTTATCTCCTCACCAAGTGCTTAGTTATTCCATCAAATAGCATTGACTCAATAACCACAATACGACGTATCTTCAAAACTAAATATAGCGTTAGTGAAAGCTTCAACTGATAACCATCCATGCGCCACCACAGAAACCTTGAACGGGCATATGAAAAAATTAAGCGCCTACGGGCCGCATTGTGGACACTTGCAGGGTTCCCGAAATTAGGTACTTTAAAGCACCTCCGAAAGCAGACCCGTTCAAGGCCTGTGGCTGATCATTATGGCCGCTTCAACGGCCCAGCGTTTACTGGCGTAGTGTATGAGGATGCTCAAATTACGCGACTGCAATCAGGCAACAGCTGGCGGATAGCTGTCTCACGCCTGGGGTTCCCCAGCTCTTTAGCATTGCTTGGGTGCATCCAGTTAAAGCCATCCGTTTGTCGCTGTTTATGAAACGGCCTTGGCCGTTGCGTCAACTCCAGCGCTTCCTGAGACGTATTGAAATCCCCTACGGCTAACATCATGACAGTATAAATAACAATGGGCACACTATAAATACCCAGCTTCATCCTCCAGCATTAAGCACCTGGCACCTAAATGTTTATTCTTACCATTTAGAAGAGCTTCTTTAATCCCATCAAAACAGTTGCAGCTGTTCCCTTTCCACGCCAAATCATCCAGCTAAAGCGTACGTTTCTTATTGACCGCCCGATATGTCCTCTCGTCCCAGCCAACCTCGTCAATCCAAGCATACTAAGGGGAAGTCGCACGAGAAGTCCGGGAAAAAAAAGGACAACAATAAATCCACCAAGAAAACCGTCAAGGATAAGTCAACTAAGTCAGGCAAGAAGGGCGAATCGTCAAAACATGGCAACGATTCAGAAGTCGTGGATCTTTATTGCGCACTTTACCCTCCGCAGTTTGGGAACTACTACCACTGGGCCTTCGCTATGAATCACGATGCGACACAGCGATGGCAGCTCTTTCAGGTCGTCCAAACAGAGGAGGACGGCCCCTTTATACGCAATCGGCGCCATATTGATCCCAGAAGCTCACAGACTTGCTTACAACCGCTCACATTCTTAGGCCAGATGCATATTGGCTCTTGGGACTGGCTCATCAAAGCGGTTCGAGCCATCCCAGTTCCAGGGGAGGCTGAGTCGTGGAATTGTCAAGATTATGTTATGGAAATATGGGCGATGCTGTTGGAAGCAGGAGCAATAGAAGACGACGCCTGGAGCTACGGTTACAACCTAATGTTCCCTTACTACGGTCAAGATTTTGGCGGCCAAGGACAATATTCCGAAGAGTATGAAGAACAGGAAGGCGAGGAGGAAGAGGGTAATGGAGGAAGGAGGATACAGTCTGAAGAGTTTGTGTATGATTCGGATGATACTGAATAAGGAAGCAAAAACTCTTTCGTCCACCTCCACAATAAAACACCACCACATATACTATCAGGACAGTCGCTGGTACAGAATTACTGGTGATTTTTTTTTTATTTAACCATTGATCGTATTTCGATCCCATAGCCTGTCCACCAGCCACTGGACAGAATATTGGTTCGGAGAGATTGATTGTGGTATGTACTTGTACCAGTCGAAATGGTCCCTAGGCGTTAGCATGTTTGTCGCTTTTACGGCTTCCCAATACTCAGGATAGAACCCGCCGGTCTCCCAATCTATTATTGCTGTAACCCTCCATTTCTCGTCATCATGTCTAACCATTATGTTCGCGGGGCGGATATCACCGTGTGTAAAGACAATCTTTGCCGATGCCGGCATAAGTTTGCGTAAGAGTTGAACATATAGAGGCGTGGCTGTGTTGGAGCCGTCGAAGATGAAATCTTCGAACTCTGTGACAGTCACAATTGGCTTAGTGCTGACACGCTGTGACCGCCGTAAATCTCTGCAAGTCCCGCCAGCGACGTCGCCGAGTCTTGCGTTTTCTGGAAAAGGAAGAGATCTTAGCTTAGCAAGGAGGGTGTCTACCTGACAAGAGATGTCCTGTTTCTGAGAACAGTCCAGCTCAGGCCACGCCTTCTCCAAGTTCATGCCCGGGATGTGGCTGGTGAACAGAAGGCAACGAACGCCTATGCGAAGTAAACCATGTGGCCTTGGGGCTGGGAATTCGGGCATGTGCTCTTGTAGAAATGCCAGAGTTTGGTGCTCTGTTATTGAAAAGCTCTCGTGGCCCGCTTTGACAACTATATTTTCGTTTATTCGAAAGACCATGACGGAGGCAGCCCACGCACTTTCGTATAGTACCTCGCCACTGCCTAGAAGACCAACAATAGCTTCTGCAATGCTCTGATAGTCACGACACAAGTCTTCTACTTCAGTAGAAAGTGGAAAGATGGTCGTCATCGGTTCATTCACGTTCAGTCGACGGCGGATATCGTTGCTGGGCAGCGAAGGTGCGGCTCGGCCATTTGTGGTGACTAGATGCCGAGCTATTAGATTTTGCAGTTATGTTGAATGAATATCGGCTTACCTGGATTCTTGAACGATTGAAGCTGCTGCGAATATTTCGACAGCGCCGTTGTGATGTCGGCTTCCGGGTCGTTCAACAGCCTTTTCTCAAGGCTGCGCATAACCTTGATATTATACCTGGCCGCCACGGTGTTCCGATTGGCCTTGTTCACGCGACTCTTCGACGGCTGATCAGCCATGTTGAGATTGTTTCCGCACTCTTTTGCAGCGAAAATTGGCAGGTTGCGAAGTTGACAAGTTAGGGAAAGGGAAGTCGTTTAACGACTGGCAACTTGGATTACACTATATATACCGCCAGAGCCACTCACTAGTCACGTGCTCACGTGTCACCTTCGTGGCAACCACTAAATGGCTGGCACTCATCCCACATTCAATAGCGGAACACAAACGCCTACTAGACCCCGACAGCAGTCTGCCACTTAGCCTGATCACATGCTGAACTATGCCACTTCAGCAGCATGACACGGAAGATTGGGGGGCTATGAGATCCTAGAATGCTGCGAGCGTGGCGTGAGGCTGACAGCACCGCATATACGACCGTATGCGAACAGGCCTACTAACGGCTCGTGGTTCATCATTCAGGGATAGGTTTCAATTGTGATGATATTATAGCTACTAGCATTTCTGGCGACCCTTCAGCTTCGTACAATAGCGCACCTGTAGCGCCCCTTTAGACCGCCCCGGAAATCGATCGCTAAATTGCCTATGTATGTCCAGCCACGGGAGATTAAGAGCTTTCAACTCAACGAGAAAACCATCCTCTTCGGCTGTGAATTTGCCCCGCGGGCCGAGGTTCCGCTTGGCTCGGCCAACCCGGCCTCCTATTAGTACACAGAGTCCCTTCTAGGTGGCAGAGTGTTTGAAAGAGTATATAGAGGAGTTTTATACTTAACTTACCCTCGAACTGCCTTTTAAAAGTTGTTATACTATTAATGGTAGTGAGCTTTACTATACAATTCTATTCCTTGAATATCGCTGAGTCCGGTTCGCCATCTTTGCTATTAGTCGATGCCTGTGATAATGGCGGGCTAGGTATGGCGTTTACAGATGTGTGCTTCTTGGCTGTCGATGGCTTTGTATTGGCTGGTAACGGGGAAGCTGTGTTTGCACGACTCTTCCTTATGATAGACGTAGTTTGTCTGGTTATGCGACGTTTACGCGGTGGTTCCTCAGCATCACTCTCATCGGCGTCGCCGGGGCAGTTGCCCTCCCGTCCCTGTCCGCTACTATCCGCCGGGGATAGGTAATAATCGCTATCATTGGACCGACTTGTCTTATGGCCAGTATCGTTGTCCGAATTGGCTTCAGGTATCTCCCTAGCCTGCGCCATTTCGTTTTCCCTGCTGTCACCGTCATTATCACAAGATCGACAGGAGCCTGCGGTCCTTGACCTGGTCGCGATCGTACGCTTGATGAACTTGTCTCCGCGAAGCGCTCCGCTCTTTCTCTTGTTGTCAGGTGTTTCTGAAGTACCGGGAGAACTGTGCTAAGACAAGTATGGTTCGGGCGTATCGGCTATATCGGGAAGCTTGTCAAGTTGTATGGCGGTGTCGTTCGCGAATCCAGAGTCAGTCTCGCAGGATGTGAGCGTAAATAGACTAGGTGACTGGTCGTCCAGTTGGGTGAGGGTTATGGGCGGTGTTGGCGGATATAACTCGGTCGAATAACTCACGAGGCTGCTTTTATAAATTGCTAATGGTAAAACAGTCGCCATGACGTTGTCCCGGCTATCCTCGTCCGTTGTCCATGAAGATCGCCGAGGGGGAAGGTCTGCCTCAACAGTCCCATCGGCATTCTCGGGCACAAGCCCCTGGCTGTCTAACACGCTCTCGTTAACCGATTGTTCGTTATGTCTGCTGTCGTGGAAGCTTACTAATACTATCGCCCCGCGATTTGTTAATAGATGCTACGATCTCTGGGACTGACTCCAGCGTGTCGTCCGATTGCGAGCATTATAATGTATCAATGGGCCGGCCGTTGTCATCTTCAGGACCATCCTCTTCAGTATCGTCCCTATCGGATTCTGCCTCAGAAGGTATGAGAATCGGCTCCTCTAAAGTTTGGCCTGGAACGGATGATGGGCTGTTGGGCTCTTCTGGCAACAGCGATGCTCCATGTCGAGCCGCCGAGTCAGTTGAGTGTTGTCGTTGCTGCTGCGGTGGTGGTGATTTTGTGGCTCGAAGGGCGATATTGCGTCGCACCGCGATAGGGGGTCTCCAGAAGTCCTGGTTTTTAAGATTGACAAGAGACGCCATCGTTGTACGTGCCAGCTCGATACGCAAACAAAAGCCGACCTCTCCAAAACTGCCGTGAGTCGTATATCTATAGATGGGAGGGCCAGCTTGTCGGTTTCATTTTGCGTCCTTCGGAGAACGACGTCGGACTTTCGCAAGCATCCGTCTGCCCGAAAGGGGGGCTGAAGAAGAGTCCCTCGCTTGGAATAACAAAGCCCAGGTCTTTGTCTTCCCCCAATTAATCCATTGCCGAGACACACAGGACGCAGTCGTATAGGGACTAAACCCTGCCCGAGGCAGACTCGCCGAGAGTTGTGTTGTATTATTGGCAACGCACAGCTCTCGGCGACGACGAAATCGGCTTATGCCGTGGCTAGTAGGCTCCTCGTGCCTCCGTGCCACGCGTACTTGGGATCCGCTACCCAAAACAAGACCGGAGGACCGCCAATCTAGTCCTCGGCAGCGCCTCTTCCGCCCACAGAGGCCCGGAAGATGTCTGGCTTGTGTCAGTCGGTCGAGCGCTTAGCCCCTGAGGTATTTTTGCGATTGGTTCGTCAGTGCCATGAGGCCATGGAGGCGCATGAGCCGGATGTGCTCCTCGTTTGTCGGCCAATCTAGTATTAAAGGCAGCATTACATGCGCTCGGTCGGACTCCACGGACAATTTCGGCTTAATGCAACGTGGCGTAATGCAAAGGTGACGCGGACAGAAGGATTCAGGAGGCCTCCAGGACATCGTACGTTTCTGGAATGTCGGCTGGGCTGTGTTGGCAACGAGTCAAGCATGAGCCGTGTATTGGGTTGGCGAGCGAAAAGTAGTCGATCGGAGATGTCGGGTACTTGAGAGAGGTGTAGGTAAATTTTTCGCTTATAGAAGGCTAGTACGCAATGGCAGCGACGACCGATCCTGTCCCCATGGGCGAGTTCAAATATGCGCTGCAAGTTGCATTGATGGCGAGAATACACCGAGAGTCCAGAGGCGGTCCTTGGCCAACACTGGCGGTGAAGGGGGGGATTAGCTAGGTCGCAGCGCGCACCGCGGCGTTGCGGCGTTCCATGACGGCAAAGGAGCGCAGCGACGAGGGGGGATGCAAGGAGATGAGGGAGGGCGTGTAGATGAGAAGTTTGTGACAGGAGAGATTGGACGCGGCCGGGCGAGACCAGGCGGTGTTTTTATAGAGGCACAAAGCGGCGATGCGGCGAGCCGGGGTTGGGCCGAAGGCGCTAAACCCAGGGGGGCAAGCCGCAGTACTGAGATAATAACTAATTATTAATTTAAGTAATTTTTTTATATATTTTTTTAAAATTTATTAATTATATTTTATTAGCTAATCTTTTTATTTTATTAAATAAAAAACTTAACCTTTTATTAATTTTTTATTTTTAATTAATTTAATTTTTTATTAATTTTCTTTTTTTAAGTTAAATATTAGAAGTATATTAAAAAAATCTTTATTTTTTTAAGATTTAAGTAAATTAATATAAAATATATTATAAATTCTAT
>CAKNET010000194.1:0-15268 GCA_930272545.1 Sphaerostilbella broomeana | reverse complement strand
ATGAATTATAAGAAATTAAAAAGTAAGGGTATTACTTATATAAAAAAAGAGTATTAATATAAAGCTTTATTATATTATATTAATAATATATTTATAATATTAAAAAAAGGTTATATAATAAATATCTCTTTAAAATAAGTATTAATTAAAAGACTATTATATAAAAAGTTTATAAATATTAATAAGGCTATTTAATTTTTAGAATATATATACGGCTTTTAAAGGTATAATATAGCTTTTTTATCTATATAATTAATTAAAAACCTTTTTATTATTATATTAGTAATATACTTATAATATTAAATATAAAGTATATAATAAAATACTATAAAATAAAGATATTAAATAAGATATTATATAATATAAAGGAGGCTTATAAGGAATTATAAGATTATTTGATCCCTTGTAATATAAGTATGGCCTTTAAAGGTATAGTAACAGCTGCTTATATTATAATCTTAGGTGCACTACCGGTGGTGCGGGGCTTACATAAGCTTAGGTGCACTACCGGTGGTGCACCTATTGGGCGCCGAGAAGTATCCATTGATTATATAATAAGTAATGTGATATA
Organism: Sphaerostilbella broomeana; assembly: GCA_930272545.1. NCBI lineage: Eukaryota > Fungi > Ascomycota > Sordariomycetes > Hypocreales > Hypocreaceae > Sphaerostilbella > Sphaerostilbella broomeana. The sequence goes on along the minus strand of CAKNET010000194.1, from coordinate 14,697 downwards.
TCACCTGATACATGTGACTAAGCTATACTAACTATAATAGGTAAATAGTGGGTATATCAAGCTATCCCATTGAGTGCGCGAAGGGACCATTGATATATTTGCCCCGATGTTTTGACCTTATCATTTAACCCCTGATATAATCTTTGTATTCCTATATTCGGGAAAATCTATTAATTAACTGATTATTTAATTAATACAACTATTACCACTATCTAATAGTGAAGGTTAAAGTATCTCAATTATTGCAAATCCTCATTGGCTGTTATCCCTGGTAGTGACTTCACTGCTGCCTTCGCGCACTCAATGGGATATCAAGCCGAGTAAGGTAAAGCCAAGCCAGGCCAAGCCGGGGGGTGCCCAGCTCAAGCCGATTTTCTTGGCGGCTTGGCTTGGCTTGTTGGATACGTTGCTAGCATTAATAACGCACCTAACCCTAGGAGATAAGGTGATAGCACGGCGAGACAGGACATGCAAGGGAGAGTCTAAGAAGGATACGATGCAATGTCCATCGATCCTAATAACTAGAGTCGATCCGGTGACATTAATGCACAATAAATCTCGCAATTGATAAAGGAAACCAATCATTTGGCTGGGGTTGGCTCACTGGTGTCTTATTTTTTTCCGGCAGATCTTGCGCCAAAAAAGGGTCCTAGGACATGAACGCGGGAATGGCTGTTATACTGGCACCATCTCGGATTCAGAAACCAATCGCTAAGTAGTAATATTAACTTCGTCTTTGTATTGGTGTAAACTAAGGCGGAATCGCATGAATTGTTTCATGCTTCTATTGATGCTGGTTGACGTGGTGTTAATCTAGTCAATACCTGTTGAACCCACGTAATCAATTATGTGTATTGTTCTTATTCCCCGCTCTTAGCCACGTTTTGTTAAGGCTTGTTTTGGGAGTTCTATCTGCGCTATATCTATTTTAATTTTAGTCTAGTTATGTGACTTTTGATCTACTAAAACAAGGCTCATTTTACCTATACAAACTGTATAACTATAGTAAACAACTTTATATATGCTAGCGCAGGTTTAACAATACACACAATTTGATTACATAGGTTCAACAGGTTCAACAATATTTATCTTTTAATTTAATAGCTTTCTTACTGCGGAGTTGCGGTGGCTGAAACCTTTGTAATATTTTAGTCTCCGGTTGTTCCGTTCCTTTTGTTATTTCTTCAGCCTGTTCCTGATAAATAGGCCTGTTCCCGCCCAGGTCTTGCACCTATCCTATCCTGTCTTTGCAGCATCCCGTCTCCCTGCCTCAGCACTGCTTCCGAACTCAACGAACATCCAATAAAGTTGAATTGGAAACGATAAACTTAAGCTCATCTTTTAAATTTTCAGGCATCTGTTACTAAATCCTACCCAATTTTCCCTATGGCTTCTCATCAAACATCTCCGAGCTACGCCTCAAACGGGCACCACAACATTCCAGCAGATGACCCAGAATTTGAGGACTATGAACAAATGGGAAGAGATCTGCTGCAAAGCATGAAACAGTATGGAAGTTATCTCCGAAAGGAAGGAGGCACAATGCCCTCACTGTCTCCGCGCACGATGGCGAACCAAGGTGCTAGCCCGTCAGGGGAGGCTGCAAGAACAAGAGTCGTCGAGCTGGCACAACAGATTTTGGCCACAACAATGGATCCGGGCATGAACCTCATGATTAATTCTCTTTCGGTAATTTGATTGTGTCATCCTTGTGAAGTTTCCAGTGGTTATATTTCATTGCCATAAGGTACGGTCTTTGCTAACGCCAATTGTTTTTGTTTTTAGTTTTATTTTTGTTCCTGTTTGAAGGTCGCTGTAGACCTTTGCATCGCTGAAAAAATTCCTAGACATGGTCAAGTGCAGCTTCACGAACTGGCCGAGGCGACGGGGGCGCAAGAGAGACTTCTTGGTAAGAGAGCATGAATCTAATGAGGATTCCGCGCTGTTTCCATCCCGAAAGTACTCTTCTCTCCAGCTAATACAGTCAATTTTATCAGTCCGAGTAATGCGCATTCTCACATCTAAATATGTCTTTGCCGAACCTCAACCTGGGATCTATTCTCATACGGCCATGTCCTGGACCATGACTGGAAGTAACCAGAGATGTCTTCTCACGCACAGGTGAACAACCCTTGGCCGTCTACAGTGGAATTTTAATTATTTGCCTCTCCACGAATCAAAAATTGATATAATCGCTTACTGATTTGAGCATGGTAGATTGGAGGATGGTTTCCGCTCTGCCAGTCGAGAAGCCGATGCCCTTCGCCTTAGTGGATACCGCGAACCTGAGATGGGGGATAAGTATGGCTTCAATCTTGCCTTTGACAGCGATGCCACCTTTTGGGAGTACATTACAGAAAAAGATCCTAAGCGCGGTGAAAACTTCAACACCGCCATGAAGGCTGTTAACCTCAATAATTTAAGTGGCATACCCACCTTGTATCCCTTTGACAAGCTTTCTGAGCACGGGGGTCTCATTATCGATGTTGGTGGTGGCCTGGGCCAAGCAGGGCTCAGTATTCTGGCCAACTACCCTGACAGCAACCTACGATGCATTGTACAAGATCAATTTGCTCCTGCTGCAAAGACTATCTCCCAGACCGTTAACAAACGGAACGGAAGCAGCATTGACGTCGAGGTTACTTTACAACAACATAATTTCTTCCACCCACAACCCAATAAAGGTAATTCCAAATCTTCTCTTATCCTTTTCCAACATGCAAGAAATACCAGCTGACATTAATATAATCTACTATAGGGGCTGCGGCGTATTTCTTCCGCCATATCTTCCACGACTGGCCGGACAGCGCCTGCAGGGACATCTTGAGACAGATTGTTCCCGCCATGGACAAGCAGCACAGCTGTATACTCATATGCGATCAAGTCATGCATGAATCTTCCACCTCAATCCCGTCGCTTTTGTACGATATGGCCATGATGAGCATGCTTGGAGGAAAGGAACGGAAGCTTTCTGAATGGAAAGTGCTAATAGCGGAGGCAGATGAGCGCCTCCATATCACAGACGTGAAGAAATCACCGTCTTCAGCTACGACAATATTGGAGGTTAGGCTCCAGTAAAAAGGGTAAATTGTTACATTGAAAGGTTCTGCTGTCGTTTTCCAGATGGAACATAGTTGAACTTGACTTAGCTGGTATCGGTAATTCTCTTGGTAGACTTCGTTACTGATATGCCTGCCATTCAAAATTGCTTGTACGCTGCGTCTGATGACCAACTAAGCTGCCCGCCATTTCGTGTTAATTTAGTCCTTTTGACTTTTACTTTTCCAGTGAAAGTCGCACTTATTGTAGCATATTAGAATATACCTAGTTGGTAATGATGCGGTCTGCCTGCGTAAAAAATAAAACCTCATCCGGAAACGAGTCGCTAAGCTACCTGGCATATGATTAATGGAACTGGATTTTGTACGTGTCCAATAACGCGTACATATGCATATTTCCTTCTAGCAGAGAGTTATTCAACCTCCCTTGCATCTAGTTTTAGTGAGTTCGCTCGATTTGGCTATGGCGTTTGATGCGTAACACCATGGTGCCCAAGTTGATCGTTTATGCATAGCTTGTACTAAGTCGAGTTGCTTGATTTTGCGGATGTAGCACAATGTTTATCAAATATCCTGCCGAAATTCCCGCATTGCTTGATGGTTCCGTCATGGCGCTGGTTGTCATGCAACTTTTCTTAAATGGAGAGGTTGGCTAATGACAATGACTAACCACTTGTCTCATTTTAAGACATCATAATGCATCCCAGTGGCAACATGACGAGTAATCACGTAATACGAAGGAGCTTGAGGAGAATATCAAGCATACATCGTAGCTGTAGGGGCCACCTTGATCGTGTAAAGCACATCATTGTAGTGACACTGAGTGAGCAATTTTTTTGACGTATTGATAAACTCCCTCGCGTGAAGCGGCCCTTTGACCTGGAAGGTGTTCTTCCAGATCAACAGCGGGGTAAGTATATGAGCTTCACATATCTAATAAAAGAGGAGATGGAGTTGCTGCAGCGTTGATAGTAAACAGACATTCATGCTAGAGATGGACGAATTCTTGCTCAACTTGTGTAGCACAATCCAACGGAATCGCAGCTCGGAGACCGGCATCAGAACTAGAGCTGATTCTACAGCCTGAGCAACGCTTGGCTAAGACGCAATTCTTGAGAGTTGAGTCCCTGGCGAATCGGAACCAAGCGGCAAGTGGGACTCTCTCGAATCTGTGTGACGCATCTCGGGGAGTATCTCAGCATCGGGCATACTAGACAAGCCACTTTTGTATGATACGGGTGCGACCGTGCATCTCGGTCTGTATCGATCGACATGCGGCTTTTAGCGTCGAGGGGCTGCAGGCGGACCGCCTGACCTTGCTCGCCGGAGCGATGAATTACGACAACAACCAAACATACGAATGTGCTTTCCGTTCGGTTCTGATTAGTTATTGGCTGAAGACGCAATGGTTCATTCTACAAGAATTCTCATTCTCGCTCAATTGAGCAGTGCAGCATCTATTTGGGCCACAGAAGGCAACTTATCTGCGGGGGTTATCGGGGTTCGATGGATAAGATTTTGGTCATTTATGACGAAGCCTGTGGCCTAAAGTCAAATATGGACTAGTCTCCGTTTTATAAGTGCTCTGCCTACTTGACTACATATCGACTTTGGCATAATTGGCCTATGCGTGCCCATGCATATCCAACTCCTGCTTTTTTCGTGTCAAAGATTGCGTCTACGGCAAGACTGCTATATAGCTACCAAAAAGCTAACAAGAAAAATAGTTTAGCAGATACTCGCGCTCCCCTGACAGTTCTTGATCTATGTTTACTCAAAGAATAGTTTAGTTGATGGATTGAGGGTTAGATATGGTTCGAGACCGTTGAATCCTTTGACCACTACCGAAGAAGTTCCACGTTGTAAACCTCAATGTTTTGAGAACCTAGATAAAATCTTCAATGACCAGATTCTTATAAGCCTGAGCTATTACCCCTGCTGACAAGGGAAGAAACGCGATCTTGTCTACGCCCAAACACCACAGTCGCTGTAGATATCTTTTTGAGAATCGACTATCAGGACAAACTACGTGAGAGATGCCCATAGATCATCATTGGTCACAGTTTCTTGGAATATATGGCGTAATTCATTACAAAAGGCTGTCAAAGTTAGTCGAAGTAGCCGCAGGTATGCTGAAATGAAGATGAAATAATCACAGAGGTGGCAGCAAAGTCTGCGGCGCCTTGGAGAACTGCTCGCAACGGAACTCTTAGACGGCCTACACTCATGCGGTGAACCCCTGCAGCTTCGATGTCCAGGGGACCCTGTGTCCGCGAAGACTAGACGCGAAGGACGGCTGAGGGCCGACGGAGACCCTGTGCAGCAACCAACGATATTTTCTGGATCAAAGAATCTCCAATAAAGAAGACGCTGCTATGAGAACTCCCATACGCGATTCTATGCTGGTGGATGTTGTCTGTGGGAAGATTTGTAGACCCATCTGGTGGCATGGCTGAATACAGTGCCGGCGCAAAGACACGACGCCACATTCTAGGCTGCAATAAAACATTATGAAAAACATATTGCAACCAAATCTTGGCGCCTTTGTCTTAAACTGTTTGAGCAACGAGGTTCCGTAGTTGATTTCAAGTATTGTGGCGGAAGCACCTTGGGGAAACGGTGTGCACAATCGAAGAGCGATCTCCCCGAATGTTTTACCTCCTATCACTTCCAGCCACTTAACCCTAGCCAAATATGCCAGTTCATAAAATAAATTATTAGGTTATCAAAGTAACTACCTAGATACCTTTCTAGGAATGGAATAATGGTATCTAGTAAACATTGGTTGATGGGTGCCATGACTTTCCCGTAGACCGGCCAGACTAAAATAATGCTCGATGCCAATATTATGTTGCGGCCCAAAAGCCTGAACCGCAAAAATTACCACTACGGAATCAAATTCAGGCTTAATAACTTATTTCAGACTCTTTCAGAAAATTATAAATTGAAGACCAGAACTTGGGAATCCATTCTCACCGTCAGGTAACACATGCTTGCGAACATGAAGGGTTGTGAGCTGCTTCGCCGGTTACCCTCCACCGGATCCTACCCTGTAGTAACTTTACACTCATCCTGTGCAACCACATCCCTAACCCCGATCCGCAACCTAGTAACTATTAGCATGCAGATTTAGTAGCGCAATATTGGATTAATGAATTGATGATAGATCCTTTAGGCGGAAGCTTCCGATGCCATATGTGCGCCATAGTAATGCCACCAACCAAGTCTTTAGTAATCTCGGACGATCTGCTAGGATATCACGCACCAAACATAGCTAGTTGTATTCATAATCCCTCCTACATCAACCAACTGGAAAAGTTGGCGGATACAGTTTATTTCTTTTAACGTTATGTGAAAGTGGTACTCTACAGGAGGTCGCGAAGAAGTTACTGCCTAGCAAGGACTATCAAGGTAAGTGGCTGTAATATCACGCCGAATCTGAGCTGTTACACTAACTAGACAGTGGTTACACCGACCTTAGCGACCCTCTTTCGATATATTATTAACTTAAATTGTTATGTATGTACGCTCCTTGTGATGTCAAATACAATGGGGAATTGGAGTTGTCAGCACGGGCGAATTTGTAGGAGTTTAATTTATGGTGGTGCCTGTTGTGCAACTCTTGAATTTGGAGACATAATTCTATTGGATGATAATCCCTACTGGTTATCCCCCGGCGTCTCTTATATGTGGAACATTTACTGGTCAATCGCTTGACTGTGATGTGGTGGCGGTCGGTGTTGCATCTATCGGATCTGACAATCGTGGCTGTGGTGGACAAGCTAACGCAGGAGCAAAGCGGATCTGAAGGTGCTTAATTACCCTGTACCCTGGTTTACAACACAATTCCCTGATGTCTTGTACATTTTTATTTTTGATCCCACAATGCTGTTTGCAGGGGAAGTAAACTTGGTCGTTGAGTTAAAGGCGAAACGACTGAACAGTAGAAACCCCAGAAATAACGTTATCTTTGATTGCTCCTCATTTACGTCTTAATATATTATGCTAACGGTGTATTAATTTGCAATTTGTCTCATTCTCCACATTAAGAAGACCCTCTGCATTCAGTGCCACAAAAAGTGCCTGCAAGTCTGAAAGCCACAGTCATTTCAAGATTTAGACTTTAAACTGTCTCTCGCTACGTAATTGATGAGGCCTTGATATGCGCTTTGAAAGACATGTCTGGTCACAGTACTTTCGTAACGATGATCAATATCCAGTTTTATTATTATTGAGAGCTGGGCATATGTTGTGTTCCATATCAGCCAGCCACATCTGAGGTTGATTCCACTTTGGACTGCAAATGCGGCCCACAAGTCAACTGCAGAAGAGAACGATGTCTCACACAGTCAGAATAGATGGTTGCTAAAACACTTCACATCAGGGACTAATGGCGTAATTACAGCTGTATAATCAGATAGCAGACCGACGTCGTATTCCTATGTCTCGGCAATGCGAAGCATGCCAGGTATTGTAGCTTAGCCACCTCTGGGCAGCAAACTTAGAAGGTTGTTCATGACACTGTGCGTCAAGTCCATGTTTATACAAGGAAGAGAGGCGGTAGATGCTGGAACTAGAGATTGTCAAATGTCCAAGTCCGGCGTCAGGTATCATTGTCTCCGCGGCATTCCTCATGTTGTCTCAAAGGCGGGCCGCGTTGTGTCGTGGAGCTTGCCAAGAGACACACAATGTTCCGGAGCAGACGCCCGAGTATTACGAGAAATGTAACACATAGATCTGAGCGTATCCACACAATATAATTAAGCCGTCCTCTTGTCTCATGTAAATCTAGTCAAAGGGTTGGACTGTATTATCAACCCATTATTCTCTATCACGAATAGCTCGTGTCAATTGATCTAACATAGGCAGACCTTCAGAGTCTGCTAACCGACTGGGAAGCGCTTTAATAACATGATTTGAAAGCATAACTCAGGACACATAACTACTAACTGAATTACAGAAACTAACGACGATGACGATTAATAATACTGACAATATCAATGGGGGAAAGCTCATTCATGGCACTCGTGAGCTACCATTGAACGAAGCTTCACACACTACAGTTCCTGTTAAGGACGATGAGGCGGGATCTATCAATGTCAGTAAAGACAAAGACCTTGGAGAGCAACAAAGTTTCGTAAATACCAATGATGTGATTTTGGCGAAGGAATCTGGGTTGAAAATGTCCGAATATTGGCAACATGCTCTAGCCGCCTCTGAAGCTGTACCATTTCCAGCTATGCTATCATCTGGAGGTCCGCTGTCGGCAGACTGTGTGACGGAGCATCAGTTATTTCATTCCCAGAGACACGTCTCCGAATTTCCAACTTCAACAGTTATTCGTGCAGCTTGGGCTCTTGTTGTAGGACGCATGACCAATTCGAAAGATGTGGTGTTCGGTGCCACCGTCAATGAGAACCCTTGTTCTGTTGCTGGAAATGAGTTGCCAGCTTCGAAACCGAGTATTGTGCCGATACGAATCACATTTCCAACAGACCAAACCGCCTCGGAATATCTGAGTATCGTCCAGAAGCAAGAGACGGACATGCAATTGCTTGAACCGGTTGACGTTGAACAAATCGTCAAAATATCTCACCATACACAACAAGCATGTATGTTCCAGACACTGCTTGTTATCAATAGGCAAGCCAATGGCACTACCTATCATGGACTTGGGCAGTCAGACGCCATTCATAGAAAACAATGGAGCCAGGCTTATGCTCTGGTGCTTGAAATCTTGCCTGGTGGCCAGACCACCAAATTTACTGCACGGTTTGACTCGAGGGCAATTAGCCCTTGGATGGTGGGAAAATTGCTGCGTCAGACTGAGCGTGCTATCATCGAGCTGTATGATGCACAAGCAGACATGATGCTTTCGGACATCAACACCATGACGCCTTCTGATCTTGAAGAAATATGGAAATGGAACGGGACTGTCCCGGAACCGATTGATGAATGCGTGCACAATAAGATCCAAGAACAGGCAGAACTACACCCAGCTTCACTAGCTGTGACTGCTTGGGACGGCGATCTGACATACGCTGAATTAGACAATCTTGCTGCTAGGCTGGCTGGCAGGCTTGTTGAGCTTGGAGTCAAACAAGACACCCTGGTGCCGCTGTGCTTCCAGAAGTCTAAATGGACAACAGTTGCGATCCTCGGTGTTTTGAAGGCTGGGGCGGCTTTCGTATTGCTAGATCCTTCCCTGCCAGAGCAGCGCCTTCAGACGATGGCCACACAGGCAAAAGCGGACATTATTATATCCTCATCTGCTAATCATGACCTCAGCTTAAAACTTGCCAAACAAGTTGTAACCCTTGACTCAAAAGCCTTGTCCACTCTAGAAAACCCACAGATGTTGCATTTATGTTCTCCTACTCCTTCGTCTGCTGCGTACGCGGTGTTTACGTCTGGAAGTACAGGAACGCCAAAAGCATCAATCATAACGCACCGAAACATATCGTCGGCTCTAAAGCATCAAGAAAACAGCCTTTTTTTCACACCGGAAACTAGGATTTTTGACTTCACCTCGTACAGTTTTGACATGTCCATCTGTAGTGTCCTCGCTACTTTGACAACGGGTGGCTGTTTGTGCGTCCCGGATGACAATAGCCGACGGGATAACTTGGCAAATGCGATAAACAACTCTGGGGCAAATGCCATTATCTTGACGCCATCTGTTGCTCGGCTGTTGTCTTCTGATCAAGTACCTCAATTGAAATCGATTATTTTCGCCGGTGAGGCGCTGCATACGCGAGATGTTGAACCCTGGTGGGGCAAGGTTCAAGTAATCAACATCTATGGACCAAGCGAGTGTACTCCGATCAGTACGATCAACAGTAATGCAAAAACTCCTCAAGAAGCTAGCCATATAGGAAAAGGCATTGGTCATGCTACTTGGGTCGTGGACCCTGAAAACCACCAATCCATACTTCCTCTTGGATATACCGGCGAGCTTCTCCTTGAAGGCCCGCTGGTCGGCCGCGGCTATCTCAACGATGCGAAGAAGACTTCTGCAGCATTTATCGAGGACCCGATATGGCTGCTTCAAGGTGCTCCTGGCCAACCAGGGCGACATGGGAGACTCTACAAAACGGGTGATTTGGTTCGGTATCAAGAAGATGGAAGTATTATATTCGTTGGGAGGAAAGACGAACAAGTCAAGATCCGCGGCCAGAGAGTCGAGCTGGAAGAAGTTGAGTACTGGGTGAAGAACTGTATGCTAAACGCAAAGCGGGCTGTAGCTGAGGTTATTCTGCCAAGGGGTAAGGATTCAAGACCGACACTCGTCGTATTTTTGCAAATTGAAGGCAACGCCAATGGAACAAACGACACCAAGGCTATAGAGGCTAAGATGCTGCCTATCCCAGCCGACGTGGAGAGCAAGCTGAACGAGCATCTGCCAACTTATATGGTGCCCACGGCGTATTTCTCCATGGATGTATTACCAATGACAGTCACAGGAAAGATGAATAGAAGGCAACTACGCGAAATAGGCGCCACGTTTTCAACCGAGCAGCTCGCTGAACTGAGAACGGCGGGAACAGGGCCGAAGCGGTCACCGACTTCAGAGTCCGAGAAGCGTTTACAAGAGATTTGGGCTCAGCTGCTCGCCATTGACGCAGCTAGGATCGGCTTAGACGATAGCTTCTTCCATCTAGGGGGCGACTCTATTTATGCCATGAAAGTGGCAGGCGAGGCTCGCAAAATTGGCCTTAGTCTGACAGCTGCGGATATCTTCAACTATCGGACGCTCGGTCTTGTGGCCGCTCACACAAGCTCTTTATCCGGCAATGCTTCCATGTCTATTCCGACACATCAGCACGATGGACCTGTGGAGCAGTCGTTTGCACAAGGACGGCTGTGGTTTCTAGAGCAGCTATATCCTGGACTGACATGGTACCTGATACCATATGCTGTGAGACTCCGAGGGCCACTGCACCTTGACGCGCTCAGCGCCGCCCTTAATGCGATAGAATTGCGTCATGAGTCACTTCGAACAACTTTTTCAACAGTTAATGATGCCAATGTGCAGAATGTTATTCCTTTTCAACCACGGAAACTGAGAGTTGTCGAAATTCTACCAGACAAAGAGGATAGTCTGCTCCGTGAGCTGCAGCAAGATCAGACCACGCCCTTCAATCTAGAAACTGAGCCGGGATGGAGAGTTTCCATTTACCGGCGAAGTGAAGAAGACCATGTCTTGTCTATTATGATGCACCACATCATATCTGACGGCTGGTCTGCGGATGTTCTCCGCAGAGAACTATCAACTTTTTACTCCGCGGCCATCCGTGACCAAGATGTGCTCTCCCAGGTAGCTCCACTACCAATCCAATATCGTGACTATTCGATCTGGCAGAAACAACAGGATCAGGTTAATGAACACCAGAAGCAGCTAGAGTACTGGGTTAAGCAGCTAGAGACGAGTCGTCCAGCAGAATTTCTCAGCGACAAACCACGACCGGCTGCACTCTCTGGCCAGGCTGAGATAATAGAGCTCAGAATCGATGGCGCGCTCCATGACCTCCTACAAGAGTTTTGCCAAAAGCAAGAAGTAACACCATTTGCTGCTCTTCTCGCGGCATTCCGGGCCACGCATTACCGCCTAACTGGTGCCGGTGACGCGACGCTGGGTATACCGAATGCTAATCGTAGCCAATGGGAAGTCAAGGACTTGATTGGCTTCTTCGTTAATATACAATGTATTCGGACAAAAATTGAAAATGAATCGTTTAGGGAACTGGCTCACCAAGTCCAGGAGACCACAATTGCCTCTTTCGCCAACCAAGATGTACCGTTTGAGCGAATCGTCTCGGCATTGCAAGTGGAAAGAGACCTATCTCGTAATCCTCTAGTTCAAGTGGCCTTTGCCTTGCATACCCAATTAGATCTGGGAAAGTTCATATTCGAAGGCGCCGGAACAGAGCCAATAGCCTTATCAACCACCACGAGGTTCGATCTTGAGTTTCACTTTTATCAAGATGAGAATGCTCTTAAAGGTCACATAATCTTCTCCACCGATCTCTATGAGACGAAGACAATAAGTAATATGGTCTCAGTCTTTCGGATGGTTCTGGAGCAAGGCCTTGCAGATCCCGAAGCGAGAATTGTATCATTGCCATTGCTTAGCCATGCCGGTGACTCTGCTCTCAACGATATGCGGCTAATTCAAATTGATACCACTGACTATCCTCGAGATTTGAGTGTAGTTCAAATCTTCAGTCAACAGGTTGAGGCTAATCCTGATCGAGTGGCTGTCAAGGATTCATCGTCTTCTAAACAGTTGACATATGCTCAACTTGATCAAGAATCTAGTGCACTAGCTCGGTGGTTGACTGACCAGCATCTTAATTCCGAAAGCCTCATTGGAGTTATTTCACCTCGGTCCTGTGAGACTATTGTTGCATTTCTGGGTATTCTCAAGGCTAACATGGCTTATTTGCCATTTGACATAAAATCTCCAGCTGCGAGGATAGATGCCATCTTGTCGTCTCTAGGAGGCCAGAGGCTCGTTTTGCTTGGAGCAGACGTGGAGCCACCTATTCTCGAGCAAGAACATATTAAGTTTGTGCGCATAGAAGATATTATGCACGAACAGGTGAAGACTCCTCAGTTTGACTCACACACAGCACCGCCCTCGCCCACCAGCCTTGCCTATGTCATGTTCACATCTGGCTCAACTGGGACGCCAAAGGGTGTGATGATTGAGCACCGTGGTATTGTAAGATTAGCAACACAGAATAATATGACACGGCATATTCCTCCTGCAGCGACAATGGCCCATATCTCAAATATTGCGTTTGATGCGTCCACTTGGGAAATCTATACCACCTTGCTCAACGGTGGCACATTGGTCTGTATCGACGTCATGAAAGTTCTTGATTTTGCAGCGCTGCCTAAACTGTTTTCCAAACATAGAGTGGAAGCCATGTTCATCACACCGGCGCTATTTACGCAATATCTTGCTCAATGTCCCACTGCAATTACCAAGTTGGAGGTGATATATGTAGGAGGAGATCGACTTGATCCCCAAGACGTATTCACGGCTCAGGATTACACGAGGGCGAAGATTATCAACAGCTATGGACCTACCGAGAATACAACTTTTAGTACATTCTACTGTGTGCCCGAGCATGAAAAATGTACAAACGGAGTGCCCATCGGCCAGGCTATTAGCAACTCGGGCGCGTATGTTATGGATTCACAGCGACGCCTCGTTCCATTGGGTGTGGTCGGTGAGCTTATAGTTACGGGTGACGGCTTGGCTAGAGGATATACCAATTCTGAGCTAAATATCGATCGATTTATCTCAGTTGAGATTAATGGTAAACAAATCAGAGCCTATCGAACGGGCGATTATGTTCGCCATCGCCCAGTAGACGGCCAGTTGGAATTTCTTGGGCGCATTGATGGACAAGTCAAGATACGAGGACAGCGTGTTGAGCTGGGAGAGATTGAACATATCCTCCGAAGCCACAGTAGTGTTGATGAGGCTGCTGTGGTATTGCACAGCGAAAATGGTCATGACGGACGTATCTTTGGATTCGTGACAGTCCATCAAGGCAATATTGAGCTAAACGAAGACCAAAAAAATGACGAAGAATCGACACTTGTTGAAGTGTGGGGGAAAAGCTTTGATACCGAGATATATGTTCCCATTGACGATATTCAACTCGATGCTACTGGAAGAGACTTTATTGGATGGACTTCGATGTATGACGGCAATGATATCGACAAGGAAGAAATGAGTGAGTGGCTGGATGATACACTGGATACGTTACTGAACGGTGGCGCCCCTGGGCATGTCCTAGAGATAGGATCAGGATCGGGAATGATCGCTTTCAATTTGGCTGAGGGCCTAGAAAGCTATATCGGTCTTGACCCATCAGAGCGAGCCGTTGACTTCATCACTAGGAGAGCTAAGGGTAGCCCAGCACTAAAAGACAAGATCAGGATGTATAAAGCTACCGCGAGAGATATCAGTAGACTGGACACGCCAACTTCTCCGAATCTTGTGGTCTTTAACTCTGTTATTCAATATTTCCCTAGTCTGGATTATTTGCTCAGCGTGGTGAAAGATATCCTCGCACTAAAAAATGTTAAGACAATTTTTATAGGAGATATTCGGTCCCATGCACTATACCGAGATTTCCTGGCGGCGCGAGCCTTGCATATTGGTGGCGAAAATGCAAGCAAAGATGACATTCGACGGATGATGGCCGATATGGAACGAGCCGAGTCTGAATTTCTCATTGACCCAGGCTTCTTCACTGGCCTCCGTAGTCTTTTACCTCATCTTATAGAACATGTTGAGATCTTGCCCAAGAAAATGCGAGCTACAAACGAGTTAAGTTGTTATCGCTATGCTGCTGTCATTCATGTTAAGGGACACTGCCCGGAGGTTCATGAAATCCACAGCAGCGAATGGATTGACTTCAAAGCAGAGAACATGGATCGACAACTGCTTTCTCAGCTCTTAGAGTGCTCTTCAGACTCATCATCTGTTGTTGCTGTCGGCAATATCCCCTATAGCAAAACTGCCTTTGAGACACACGTAGTCGGCGCCATAGACAGCTCGGTAGCTATCGCAGTCAATTCAACAAGTTGGCTTTCCTCTTGTCGACAAGCAGCACAG
>CAKNET010000193.1:0-15300 GCA_930272545.1 Sphaerostilbella broomeana | reverse complement strand
TATTATTTGCACCGGGGCCGGTGCAGTGATTATGTAAGCCCTATTTGCACCGCCCCCGGTGCACCTATAAGGCCCCGTCGCCATGGATGATTAGTCATTGCAGCCAGCTCAGTGATATGCGCCAACACATACACATGGATGCACTGTGGGATGTTGCTACTTGCTATCTATCATCTTCTCCAAAAGATCTACATAATTATTCCAGTTTTAGTCTGGGCCCTTCTCGACTCTAGAAACACATCGTATGATTAAGGTGCTGCTGCAGTACTATGCATACACGAGGTCGCCACGCACTTTACCCTACACTACTACGAGATCTACTGCTAGAACTCTTTGTAACTATTCTGTTTTAATTAAGTACCACCTGATAGTATAGCTCAAAGTAAATATAACGAGCTCAACGAATCGAAGGCAGTTAGTGATACCAGTAGTCACAGAACGCAAAAGTCGACGCCATGCTGATAGATGTTTTGCGACATCCTAGTGGAGGCAGTAGTACGATTTTCACTGTTAACCTACAGGGCATAAAGACATTAGTAGCAAGAATAAGACAATGGATAGAGGGCGCAAAATCTAGTGCTGAGCTTCAGAAACACGATATGATGGTCATTTTCTCAGTCCATGACTGGTTACCATACATGGTTGATTAATATTCGGGATTGACCTGAGAGCAACAACGCGAAGTAGAGTGCTTGGCGAGAGGACATCACAAACTTTGCAACAGTGTTTATTTGCTTATAATAGCCTAACCTAGTTTGGCTCTTACAGACCTGCTAGCCATAGAAGACAGCTCTTTATCGGAAATCTTATGGTTTGTCCCTTAGGGCTGTTGAACCCATAGTAACGATTGCTTCATCACGAGGTCGGGTAATGCTCGATTCTGCGCAGACCCATGACGTGACTGACCTTTGCATGATCAAGCAGAATTGTGGGACATTTATGTGTTTCCGTGACATTCCTCTTTTATAAGATGTTTGGCAGTGTTGATTGCTTATGATGGCTTGGCCAACTCGCCAGATCGCGCATCACCATCTAATCTGACAAGGCATATCTCATGGTAGGGAAACAACGACATGCAGCCAACATCAGAGAAAGGGCCCAGAATCTCTCTGATTTTGGTCATGATGGTATAAATGAGTCACAGATAGGTCATCTATTAACTCTGAATGTAAATCCGATGTCTTTTGCTGGACTTGCGGTTTTCGGTGATCAACCCTCATGTAACTCTTCGTCCCCACTCTACCAACCTAGCCATGATCACTGACAAAACGAAAACCCCAAAACTACATTAATACCTGACTGAAAACAACGTTTCCATACTTGGAATTTCCTAGAGATGTCAATACTTCCAAGTCAGATTCTCCAAAGGCCGCCAAGCGTGAGTAGCAGGACCTTGGTCCCCTTGCCTGACTCCTCAGAGATAGGAGTTGACTTACACTCTACAACTAGCATCCAAAACAAGCATGATGCCGTCTCTCGATATCCCGCATCTGATTCAACAGCAGCTTCGGCAGTCCGCTCCGCATGATATCCCCATGTCCACCTTCCCGCCGAGTCCCCTTAGGCTGTCGGAGGAAGCTCCGCCCACAGCCCGCGAGCAATACTATGGGCTCCCAAGACCACCTGTGCAAAGACCGTGGTATTATCGCAAGAAGTGGCTGCCTTTTGCTATAGCCTCGGCCATAATATCTACTATTATAAGCTGCATTGTTCTGACGGTGATGATTTCACGTACATCGCTCCAGATGACCGCGACTCGACCAAACATGACAACAACGCAAGCAGCTGAGACAACATTAAGCACATTGAGCTTCTTGGGAGGCCATAATATAACAACAAGTTCTAATTTTACCTCTAGTACACCGACTTCATCCCTAGCTACTTCGCATAGTAGTCTGTCATCGAGTACAACAACCAGCAGAGTCCCATCAGCAAGTCCGTCGCCACTTTCCTCGATCTCACATCTCGCCTCCGCCTTCGTCAACACTAGAGCCAATAGAGGCAACTGGAGCTTATTGGTATGGCAGAATGGAGCGGGAGATTTGTGCTATGCACGTGGTCTCAATGATCTTGATGTCAGGGGTCTTATTCAAGATTCCCTAAAAGAGGTCCCGAAGCCAAAGCAAGGAACTTCACTAGCCGCGGCTACTGATGCCTCTGAAACGGTGCATCTCTTCTACCTTGGTGCAAATGGTACCATATCCCATGTATATACGGATTCGGGAGAGGAATGGAACATTGGCAGCCTCGCAGCTAATGGCAGATCAGTGATCGCCCACAACGAATCGATGCTTTCTGCGGGTTGGCATGTAGGGGAGCATAACACCAATGTTATTATCATTTCTTACCAAGATTCACAGGGAATCCTACACTTGGTTATGTCCGAAAGCCCTAAAACCGACAAGAAGTGGCACATAGTGGATTTTGACACATTTGCTGGCGGCGATACTATTGGCGACTGGAATAGTCTTGGTCATGCCATCGCTGGAGATTGGCAGAACCCGACGAAACTATCTGATGGCTCCTCCTACACTGGGATGCTTATGGCAGTGGAGGGAAATAGCGAAGTTACTCCATGGGAGTGTTCTATTGACTTCCACTCCTCGTCCACGAAGCGAGTAGAGTGTCATTGGCTGAACGGCACTTTCGTAGGTATGTTTAATCACTATTTCCTCACTCCAGGGACTCAGCACACTGACATTGATCCAGCTTCAAATGGGAATGGAATTTCCCTTCGCTCTCACACAAACCAGTTCGCCTGGGTCCGTACAGGTCATGGTGAAGGGAAGCTACCTGCACAGACGCTCCCATACGAGTTCACGTTTCTATATCTCGATTCAGACGGGAATTTGCAGGAGAATCGCGTGGGTGTTGGGCTGCCTCGTGCACCTGGGTCTGGGTTTGACACAAGCATGAAGATGGATGCCCTCTCAACGGCTAATGATAGGGTCGTGTATGCGAGATCTGGCGAGGATATTGTCCTGTTCAAGTTGGATGAAGATGGGTGGCAGTGGAGAATGGATGGCATCGTCAACACAACCATGCCAAAGAGTTCGAAGAGGCATTGAAGACAGTTCGGATGTTATGGCAATCGATAGTTTTCAGATTTTTTGAAGGCAGACCTAAGAGAGTCGCGCTCGGTGAGGAGAAGCTGGCGTGTATGTTCTGTAATTCACGGTTGCTTTTTCTCCATCCCTGAACGTGAAGTCGCGTCAACCGCGTCAACCACGTCAAACAGCTCTGATGCTGCTAGATAGGTCACCGTGGAGTGATGCTCTTGTGAGACGCGTTTGGTCGGTATTCTTTCAAAGGCAGCATCTTAGCTGACCTCTACATTTTACAACTCTTAGCTCGAAGCATTCAATATCATAGTCCGTTGCTAGGCAAGCAACCATCGCCGAAGCTACAGGTGAACCAAGCCGACCGCGCGGTCTGAGACCTGCCGAACGACCCCTTGACGGTTGGCTAAAACGCTCCGCCTGTGGTGGGGCCGGCGTCCGATTCACTCGGCCGCTAAGCCACAGGAGGCAAAATGTAAACAAAGGGGCAGAGAGGGTCCCGCCCCTCTCTGCCACTTACACGGTATACAGAAGTAATGCAGGGAACTCCCTACACGTCAGCGCGCACACGGTCGCATATTGGGTCGAGTTGTTTACCCACGCGGGTATGTGCATTACTTTTGTTATGATTCGGTCTCTATCATATTTACGTGGTGGGGTAACACATATAATATTTTGTTAATGTGATGCGTCTACCTGGCAAGATCACCTCTTGACTTCCTCATCCGCCTGCCTGCCTGACTTCCTTCAAGCTGTTTTTCTTTGCGCAGCAAGGCGTCTGATACCGCAACAAAGATGGCTGACATGACGGACCTCGACATTCCCATTGCACTTCGTCGTGCACGCCGCTCAAGTGTGAACATGAAGGTTGAGCCCGAGCCTCCATCTCGTCATGTTGCCCCAAGAACGCCTCACCGGAGGAAGAAGGCCGTTCGATTCTCAGACCCAGGACCTTCGCTATCAAGTGGATTGACGCCAATGATCCGCCGCACTTCAATTATGACACCTAAGCGACGCCGTGTATCTGCCCCAGCAAAGAACAGCAATGGTAATCTGACACCCACGAGTTCAGTCTCTCGCGCTTCTGAGCATGCTACTTTCAACCCCCTCCACCAAACAGCAGACGGCCGCATTGAGCGACGGCTGCGCCGCAATGGCCTCCGCGATATGCTCAACAAGATTGACCAGGAAAAGCGACTCAAGGTACAGATGGCTCAGGCGCAAATTGCACATCTCCAGGCAGAAGTAAAGGCTCGAGACCGGGAGATATATGAGCTGCAAAATGCAACCGTCGTGATCGATACCGAGCGCATATGGGATTTGGAGCAGCAGATTGACGATCTCAAAGAAGAGCTCTCGCGAAAAACCCACACAAAGGCAGACCGCAGCCACGATACGTTCAATTGGACGCTGGCTGCGAGAGATCCCTTTGCTGATGACTTTATGGATATGACACCTGACGAAACACATTTCGGCGATGCCACCGTGGCGCACTTGGAAGTGGGCACACCTTCGAGGGCACAATCTTCCTTCCCAACGCCGCCTGCCACAAGTCCAACCATGCCTGCGACGCCTTGCTTCATAGACATTCCACCAACTCCAATGTCCCATATTGGAATCCAGGCCCAACTACCTGATCTGGAGAAACAACACCTTGAGGAAGAACTGGCATCGCTGCAGCTTGAGGTGTGCAAGCTAACCACGACTCTGGAATCGTACAAAAATCTCGGAGATCGTGTAAACGACATGTTGTCAATTGTAGCGACAGGCCCAACAGATGCTGCTTCATCGCCCCTTGAGGCCATTGAGAGCCAAGTTCGATTACTGCTACAGACAATGTCAGACCGGACGGCTGCCATCGCGCATCTCACAACAGCTATAGGAGAGCTGGGCTTCCCAGGCAAAGATACTAGCGAAATGATCATCTCGCTGGCAGCTGGCTTTCGGACTGCTCGCCTAGAACTCGAATATCTTACCCCAGGCGAGGTCACACTGCCGCTTACCTCGCATGGCGTAGAGGTCCTCGATCTTCTATTAACGCAACTGCGCAAATTGGCAACCAAGGCCAAGGAGGATGAGGACTGCATTGACGAATACCATGAGATAGAGCAGTCTTTGCGCAAGCAGCTTGATGCTCGTGTGTCGGTGATGGACGGGCTCAAAGCGGAAATGTCTAAAGCACAACAGATCATGGACGATAAGAACAATAAGATTCGGGAGCTCGAGGTTGGAAATGACCGGCTCAAGGGAGCCGTTGACGGCTACATCCGGGATATTTCAGAGCTCGAGAAGCTTGTTGAGAGAATGGAAAAAGAAAGTCGGGATTCGGCCGAGGCGAACAATGCTGAACAAAAGTCAAGGGAAGAGCTCATTGCTGAAAAAGACGCCAGCATTGCCGAATTAGAGGCCAAGATTGGTGAGGCTGTCACCCAAACGGCAGAGCTGCTCAAGGAAATGGGCGATATCGAAGCCAGCATCACAAAACAAACAAGTTCTATTAACAGGCGGCATGGAGCAGCTCTCGCACTGCGCGATGCGAGAGTCCTAGAACTGCGCAGCGAGATAGATCGTGTAAACGAGTCTCTTCGAGCTGCACACGAGACTATCCGTGTGCTCCGTGTCGAGAACGGCGGGTTGAAGAAGCAGATAGAAGAAGACAAGAAGAAGGCTAAGGAAGCTATGGATTCCATGAAGGAAGAACTGCAGCGTGTGCTAGAAATGAGCCATAAGTTCCTCGATAGCCCTAGGAGGGAGTCGGGTGGAGGCGACAATAACAACAACAACAACAACAACAACACCAGCTCACCAAGCTCACGTACTGTGGTACGATCAGGTGGGTATCTATCCGGTGACTTGGCTCGCAGGGGGAGCAAAAAGCTACGCAGGAGGCCTGACAGTGGGCTTGGACTATTGAATGAGGACGACATTGATATTTGAGGAAGCATGGCTGCAAACTTCTTTTTGTTTATATCAAGCGTTGTGGGCTCTGTTCGGCGTTTGGGAGGAACGGCTACTTTCGTTTGTAGATTTTCTTTGTAATATATGTGAGGAGAAACATACGCCGCGTAATTACACCGCAAACATATTCGTCATCGCTTCTCCATTGTTATGAATGAACTAGATTCCGCCTTCCCAGTCAACCTCCTTAGCGACAGCATTGTATTGGCGAAACTACTTATAGAATCTCCAATGAGGCTTGTAATCAGGAGATAGGTCTAGATCCAAAGCCAACGCGCGAAAAAGTTCAATCGGCATGAAATTAGACTTGAGAAAGGTGTCGTTGAACTGTTTCTCATTCATACGACCACCATGGAGGACCTCTTCCCGTAGTTTAAACAGCTGAAGCGCACCGAGCATATATCCAGCCTGATACAGCGGTCCGTAATCTCCATTAAATGACCTCCTCACTTCGCCTTCCGCCGTCGATCTCTCATGGCCGACCCAATCGACCAAGAGGTCAATGCATTCCTGAGGCGTCATCTGTCCCAGGTGGAATTTAAGAGAGAAGATGATTCGGGCACAGCGATGCATTCGCCAGAACATGGTTCCGATGCGATCCTCTGGAGATATGAAGAAGTCGCCTCGCTGCCATAGGACAAACTCCCAGTACATGGCCCAGCCCTCGACGCTGAAGGGCGTCATGAACAGCTGCCGGTGGCTATTGTGTCGTTCAGCCATGAATAGCTGAAGACGATGGCCAGGTATCATTTCATGAAATGCCGTTGCTCGGGCAAAATGCCTATTATTCCCACGCATGACCATCTTTTTCAGATCATGAGGCATCTCCGTCGTAGGATAAGCTACCATGATCATGGGTCCACCCAAGAAGAACGGTGCAACCTGCTGCATCTCGGGGCTCATCATAACCATACGAGAAACCTCTTCTGCGATTTTGGGAACTGTGACAAGGTTGTGCTCCTTGACAAACTGAGCTCCTTCACGGACCAACTCTCTCACAAGCGCGGTCTGCTGGCCAGGAGGCACAGATTGTGTCTTGACGTAGTCTAGCGCCTTGGTCCAATCGTCACCACAGCCAAGTTCGTTCGAGGCAATCTTCATTTGTTTTTCGCACCATTCAAACTGCTCTTTGGCAAGGCTAATAAGTTGCTCTGGTGAGTAGGCAATCATCTCTGCCTCCAGCTCAACAAGCAGTGCTTCCCTGCCAATGGGTTCACCAATAATATCGCCTGCTTCCCCTTCTCGCATTCCCGCAAGCGTTGTCTGTATTAAAGGGATATACTGCGCCAATGCCGAGTCAATTGCCTTCCAGGGAGTCGTTGCCCACCAATCGAACAAGGGATCATATGAGGAATAGAATGTGAAGAATTCTTGCAGATGGCCGCGCAGCTCAGCAACAACTTTGGAAGCTTTATAGGCAGCCGTTTGACTAATTTTAAATGTTCCACTCGCTACTTCTTTATATGCCTGCAATGCCAATTTAGAAGCATCATCGAGTCGCTGTGCTGCATGTTCGCCTTGAAGAGACTCAACATCTCTGCGAGCCTCGCAAAGCGCAATGATGAGCGGCGCAAAAGGTATCAACGGTTCTATTTCTCTAAACGAACGCTTTTCCGATTCTAGTTGTTGAGACCTCCTTCGTAGAAAATTACGAACAAGTAAAAAGTCGACCTTGTCCTGCTGGTTCATTGCCTCAAAAGGAAGACTGAACAGCGCTTCTAGCTCATCTGTATAGTATTGATGAAGCCGGCGATGGCGGCTCGGCGCAATAGAGATGTTATAGAATACTTCAATTTCTTTTAGGTCCGATTTGATCCTGCGAACGCGATCCGCCATCGATTCTGACGATAAACTGCTGATTGGTTTGGGCACTGCCACCCAGAGGTCGTCCATCTTGTGGATTGACTTTGGATCAGTCCTCCTTTCACTCATTGTTTCGATCGCCTTGGCCGATTTATGGAGTTGTCAGCAAGATGCAATTGGGATTCTTGTCGAGCAGAGAAGTTTACTCTGCAAATGACATGGCGATTGCGATTGCGACGGTGAAGGGCTGATTCTTTGACAGATCGTAAATGAAGCCCCAATGGAGTTTAACATCCATGATGACAATATTATCATCCATGGATCTCTCAGCTGTTGGATTGTTACATATATGTAGTAGGCAGCAGCTTTCAGAGCTCCAGCTCCCCGAATTGGAGGCTTAGGCCCTGAAATCGCCCCTGCCAGTCGCTGTCCATTCATATCAGTGCAAAATTGGCAACCTCGGAAAAAGCGCATCAGAACACACCCAGGGGGGAATCTTCCAGGGCTTCAATATCTATTCTCAGGGCTGTCAAATAAGCAATTGCTAGAGGAAACTTTTTCAGGCCGGCCGGTTATGTCATGGCCGACCATCAGTACACCTACCTACCGCTTCCTCTCAATAGGATTTACATCGCACGTCATTTCACAAGGCGGCAGATGACAAATGACTTAGCCGTTGGATATCCGATATCCTCCGATAAGAAATAGTCTATCTACAGGTGTCTTATCCTGAGTCTCGCAAATGTCCAACTCTCGACTTTCTTTCTCATCTCTCTGTCAGTACATTCGAGAAAAATGATTCTAGATATTTCATAGATTCTTTAGAGATCCTAGAAATGACATTATCGCCTTTACGCGCCGCTCTCAGGCGGCAATTCCAAGGCGCTTTCCGGCAGCGCTCTACTACCTCTTATCAACGCGCTCAGTCAACTTCCTCCAACTCTTCTCAAGCGCAAGAGACGATCTCAACTCAACCATCAGTCAATCCCACACCAGCGCCGTCAGAACCTCCGGTTGTTGCGCTCCCCCTTTGGAGGCGTCTTGGTCCTTTAACCAAGGCAGCAGAGGCATATGGCCGGTCACAGCGGAAAAGGCCGTACGCAACACAAGTTGCCAGCGCCATATTCATCTACTTTTGCGGCGACATCGGCGCGCAAAGCATGAGCGATAATGAATACGATCCTAAGCTGACAGGACGGAATATTATTATTGGAGCAATCTCTGCCATTCCTTCATATTCATGGTAATTACTATTCCAGAAGTAATTTTTTTTTTTCGTTAGTCATGAGTACTTGTAGACCTGACACACTCACGCATAGGTTCATATTCCTATCCAAAAACTTCAACTACTCATCAAAGCTGCTCTCCCTAGGCGCCAAAGTCATCATCAACCAAGTACTTTTCAGCGCCTACATCAACACTTATTTCTTCAGTATGCAAGCTCTTCTCTCAGGCGAAGGCGTTTCGGGAGCCATTGAACGGGTGAAGAACACCGTTCCAATTAGCTGGGTAAACTCGTGGAAGCTGTGGCCCGCAGTCACCATGGTTAGCATGACCTTTGTGCCCATGGAGTTTCGAAGCGTCTTCGCTGGTGTCATCGCCATTGGTTGGCAGACGTACTTGAATTTCTTGAACAGAAAGGCAGCGGCTAGGGAGACGAAGGATGCGGCGGTTGATGCTGGCTATGCGATCCCAGCCAAGGAGAGCGCGCATCTTGTTGCCTCAGCCTAAATTCTCTTTTTTACAGTTAGGTATTCAACCACATAGATATATATAGAGTGGGACATAGATTTCTTGGGTCGGTTTAGATTAGACGGTAGATTTAATACGCATATTCGAATTTAGCATGCTTTTTAATTCATCAGTGAGTATTTAATTGGCGCAAGGTTCTATCAACGATTCCTTCCCAAATCTGTCGTGTTGTTTCGTTATCATGACAGCTTCTTCAATTTGGCGTAGCAGTCTTTTGGAAGATTCACTAGTCTCTCAATAATCTCTGGTCCGTTCAATGATTCATCGAGACTCTCAAACTCAAAGTTCCAGGTAAGCAAAGTCATCATTGTTCTGAGCTTCAAGTAAGCCAGCCTTTTGCCAAAGCATTGCCTTGGTCCCGATGAAAAGGCAAGATTCGGACCGGCGGACGGGTCAAAGACCTCAGTTTCTATTCCACTTTCATTGCTAATCCGCTTCAGCCACCTTTCTGGTTTAAATTCATGCTCGTCATTCTCCCAGTAGGGGACCCCATCCTTGGATTTCTTTGACTCGGAGGAACGTAAGCTTTCAGGTACAGGCAACGCGGGTTCGGTCATTGATGGTCCTGTAAGAGAGAGAAGCACATCTGTTCCTTTAGGTATTTGATGGCCCAGTATCTGGGTATCACAAGTTGCCCTCCGCATAACGAGAGGCGCAACTGAAGCATATCGTAAGGTTTCCTCCATAACTGCCTCCAGGTAAGGGATGCTTGTGTTGCAAATTTCATCCATAGTTGGGCACCGCCCCTCTTGAATCGAGTTGAAGTGAGCTTCTCTCAGTTCATGGCGCAGTTTTTGTTGGATAGGTTGGTGAGAGGTCATGTACCTGACCCACCAGGACATAGTCGTTGCAGTCGTATCATGGCCAGCTACGAGATAACCGAGTACCTAACCCAGTAGTAGGTAATTTAGATATTGAAAATTGAAGAAGGAGGAGCAAGGTACCTACCTCATCACGAATTGCGGTAGAATAGTAATCTGGGCGGCGACCAGCCTTCTTAGCCGCATTCATCTCACGCCAGAGTAGCTGGTCGAGTGCAGTCTCGCATCCGCTCACACCAGCAAAGGCAAGTTTTTTTACGCTTCTATCTATATGTCGTTTGATCAAAGCTCTTCTATTCCACTGCGCACGAGCATGCCTTGGCTTGAGCAAGGCCAATCGTTGGGCTAGGTAGGGAAACGGGCTTTTCTTCGCGATAATTATCATTTCCGGAGCTTCTAAGAGGGACTCGATTTCGGCATCGAGAGGAGCTGACGAAAAATGGAAAGGATCATCTGAAGGCTGGAATAATTCTGGATTGAGGGCTTTGACGTGATCAGTCTCGTATCGAAGCGCTGTCTGGGCATCCTCCATTCCAAACGCTACACTGCATATCATGTCAAGTGTTGCCAAGTGGAGATCATTACCAGCAGGAAATGATCTACCATATGCTTTGGTTGTTTTCAATTTCCACAACTCTACAAGAGCAGAGACCCTGGTATATACCCGCGGAGCAGAAATCTGCAATATAGTTCAGCAAGGTCAAAACCGTCTGGCTTACGTCCTCAGTGGATCGGACTAACCTCGTTCAAGAACCTGGGCATCATTAGATCACGGACGAGCTCCTTATGGAATTTATATTGAGGATCACGAGATTCCATAGCGAAATGGAAGTCTGGAGCCGTCACCCCTATGCACTCCTTGTTCCGGCTGCCTCGGTCAAACTCTCGGAAACGACGAGAACAAATATCGACCACTTCGCGATAGTCGGACACGATGACCATAGGTCTACGGAATGGAATCAGAAATATTTGCGAGACTGGAGATTGATGCATTCGGGGCTGCGACCATATCCACTGCCGACCACATTTTGACTTGGTCACCAGGCTCATGTCGCCAAAGAATCTCCGTGAGGAAACTTCATTGTAGGGAATACCAGGTAAGGGTTTCGGTAGAGCTGCCAAATAGACGGCGTATAATAAGGCGACGATGGCCAATCCCAGAAAAGAGACAGAAATAGTGCCTACATCTTGGTGGATTGTTGTCATGACGGCTGTGAACGCTGATCTCTATGAGCCATGAACATTGACAGTGGGAGCACGAGAAAATTTGGGTGATGAGAAGAGAGGCTTCTGGCTCTTTTGAAAGTTTCCCATCGACTGACTAGCAATCCAGCCCTACAGTGGGATGCAAGAATGACGATAAATTGGGTCAATATTGACTGTATTGATGTTCTTGTCTGACGCGTATTTCCGGCTAGTCCGGTGCGACGCCAGAGGGATTTATGTACCTGTGACTTCTATGCAATAAGAGGGGTGCTAGAGGTAGACTAATTTTACGACCGTATTCTAGGCCCCTGTCAACAAAGAAGTATTTGCCCCCTGTCGGGTCACTCACTTAGAAGCTAGCTAAATCTGGTATTTTGACTCTTGCGCCGCTTTAATTGCATACCAAGCGACAATAAGCCTATAGGCTTCTTATAACGCATTATAGGTTAGGTAGTTATAGTATATTATAGCACGCTAGGGGAATTTATAGCGTCTTCTTATAGAGTGCATAGGGGCTCATAATATGCCTTCATAAAAAAATTAAGGGTTAGGGTTAGTAATATCGCCTTAAAGCAGCATCTTTACCATCCTCCTAATTTAGGTAGCTTCAAAATAAGTAACCCGACAGGGGGCAAATACTTTGCACCCCACTGTAGGCCTGAGAGACCAAGGTCGCAGTGCCAAAACCCGTGTCACCCAATCAAGTCGGGAAACTTCTGCATACGGCAGCTGAGTGCCAGTTACAATATGATGCCCGTACATTTGAAGTTAAACCTTGGTAGCAAAGTGCGATGCGAGCCGACCATCGTGCGGGCACCGTGCATGTTTATTACCGACTGAATATCCGGAATCACATTGCAGTTTCTTCTTGATAATATCCACAGGCATGTTCCCTACTTGCGGCTAATGGCTTTACGGCGTTCTCTGACGAGAATCAGGTTTTTTTGTTCTCATCCTCTCGATACGCCATTAAAACTTGACCAGGTAGGTAGTAAAACCCAGCAGCATAGAGGTAAGAAGATGCGGCGTAGAATAACAAAGCATCTGTTACTCTTTGAGACACCAGAGATGTCACCAAAACACCAGCGAGAAATCATGACTCGATATGTTCTGGCACGAGGACAGACTAGAAAACGGTAGCCAATATGGCTACTCGTTATCCAGAGTAGTAAAAGTCTAAAGGCGGCAAACTCCGGTGCAAATGGTATTCAGTGTTCCTGCGATACGGTCATCCGGGACTTAAAAGAACCCCATTCATCATTCATGGATGAAGACGAACCCCAGCCGGGGACTTGGCCTATCCCTCACCTGCAACACTCTCGAGTGTCTGCGGGCATATTATATACACTACTTCCAATGTCTCAGCTATGAAATACGTCTCAGACGAGTTCGCCGAAACCATGAGCTGATGCCTCGAAGCGGAGGTAGGTCGCGGCAGTAGTTAGCCGACGGATTGGTGGCTCTCACACCTGGTGTCGTTCGCCTCACTAACTTGGCTAGTTGACTCCGCAGAGATGCAGCCAGTTCGTTCATCTGCTGGCTATTGCAAACAGCTAATGAAGCTCCTTGATAGATAGGCGCCTATTGATTAATCGATGAGATATTAGTATGCCCATTTGATATCTGTTTGATTGATTGAGAGAAGGGCTTCTCCATCCTATCGCTCCATGTCTGTTTCTCACGTCATCGCAATATATAATTCCAGATTATAAGATCTAAGACGAGGTTGAGATCGGGTATTATAATTAGTGGGTTTTCTTAGGAATGAAATGTTTCCTAGTGAACAGCTCTGAACATATGGTTCCCCAGAACATAGCTTCACAAAGTTCCTTTCTTAGTCAGAAACTCCTTTCTTCTTTTAAAGACTTTCACTTTCAGAGCATTGTTCCGTAGAAGGTTTGGCTTAATTCTAATCACTATATTAAGCTAGGTGTCGGATGAGATCCCTTAGGTTTTGGCGTTAACTGACGAGTAAAGTTCTGTTGGGTACGACCAGACGTGTCATACGGATTGGTTATCACAGGTTGTTCGATGCGTGGGTGACTGCTGTGGGAAAAACTGTGGCGGTGTTTGAAAGCCTAATAGGGGGCGCGGGCGACGGGAACAAAGTCATCCATTGTTGCAAGTTCAGTGTTTGGCGCATGGATGTGAGCACAGCAGCTCCATTATCAGATGTGATGTCAGTCACTTGTTCCTTTGGCTGTGGTGACACTGGGGTTTGTGGGAATGGTCTGGTACAGGGTAAAATAATATACATGAGGCTTAGCTACCGAGGACATCTTCAATGATTAGGGGCCGGTGATTTGTAGCATGGTAGTTTGAATGACTGAATTATTCTCCGTTTCAAAACTGAAACTAAGCCCATACTTATTCACATAATAGGATCCGGGTCTAAGCCCAAGTGATGGACACATTTTTTCTTTCGTGTAAGATGCAAAGTGCGCTTACGGGCTGTGTGTGCAGAGTCTATTTGTGGGACATCAGCAGTGATTGTTTCGACAACGGCATTTGATGACATTTGGTGGCATGATTTGAGATTTTTGATTTTGACCACAATGTTTATTTCGGGGCTTTTATCATCATTTTGACAGTCTTATTGAAAGGTTACTCAAATCTACAGGTATCCCAAGCGCAACCCAATCGTGGTGGTCCGAATCAAGTTTAGTGGGCGTCTTCAAGCATACATACTGCTTATGTTGACAGGGGCCTAGAATACGGTCGTAAAATTAGTCTACCTCTAGCACCCCTCTTATTGCATAGAAGTCACAGGTACATAAATTTCTCTGGCGTCGCATCGGACTAGCCGGAAACACGCGTTAGACAAGAACATTAATACAGTCAATATTGACCCAATTTATCGTCAGCTTACCTACCTTCGCGCGCCGGGGGGGTTTTTGGTCAGAGGGTTTACAAGACTTATAATTGCAATTAGAATAACAGGGCTATAAGTATTACTTTAGACTTATAGTTTGATAAGCTAATATATTAATTACAATTATTTAGCCTAATCCTAGTATTTATATAGCAAGTATTTTTTACTTTATTAGACTTGTTATTATATCACCCTGATTTTGGCTAATCAGTCTGACTAGCCCATCACTCTGACGAGTAATATGCTATAGCGCAAAAAATATGGCCGCAACAGATGCAGTTACAGCTGTTACGGCTGCTGCTACTGCTATTACGGCTACTGCTACGGCTATTATTGTGTTGGATTGGATTGGATAGATTAAAATAAAATATATCATAGAAAATATAAGGAATATACTGTTTAGCTAGGTCAAACCAATGATAATAATAATAATAATAATATACTATTAACATAGTACGGCGCAAGGCCGCAAATCCCTCTAGGGGCAAGACCATATACGGTGCTAAGTCTAGGGTAAGTAGAGTATAGTTGCCTAGTAACTGTATTACTAATTATAAATACATTAGCAATAATAAATATTACTAAAACATATTATAATCCTTTTTTTTTCTCTTTTTTTTATATTATATTTAAATACCCTTATGGGCTCCTATATATCTCTAGCTAAGATTCTATTAATAAAAATCACAGGTATAATATAAAATTATTAAAATTATAAATATTAATTTAAATTAATTTATTTACTCCTTTTATTACTAGAGGAAAGTATATTATTTTATAGGATATTAATATTAATTACTTAAAAAAGGTAAAAAAATAAAAAAATAAA
>CAKNET010000192.1:0-15419 GCA_930272545.1 Sphaerostilbella broomeana | reverse complement strand
TATATATTTTTTAATTACTTTTTATATTTTTCCTTTAAATCTTTTAAAATTATAATACTATTATATTAATTATATAGTTTTAGTAATTCCTTTATATCTATAAAGCAGGTACTTATATATAGATTATATTACCTTATTTTGTAGTATTTCTGGTACCTATATCTTATTATAGTATATAAGTATTTTAAATTGATTTATTTAAATATTCTAAGGTATTTCCTTAAATTGTTTATATACTACGCAAACTTTATTATATAGGGGATTATTTAATTTTATTTAAAAGATAGAGTTTATTAATTATAATTTATAGTTGTTTTTATTATTTATTTAAATAGCTTGGGCTTTTATTTTAGGAATTTCCTGAAAATGATTTAATTAGCGATTTAAGACATCAGCTTGATTATTTTTAGATCTTTTATAATAAATGATTTTAATATTAAAATCTATTAGAAATTAGAAGTATTTAATTTATTATTTAGATAGTTTTTATATTTTCAAAAAGAATATGATATTTTTATAATTGGTGAAGATTTTGACCTGATGTATATTACCTTAATAATAATTTCTCTATTCTTTTAGAGCTTAGATAATAGCTATAAATTCCTTATTATAAATAAGGTATTTTAATTTTAATTTATTAAATTTCTTAAAAAAGAAAATAATTAGTTATAGTTTTCTTTTATTATTTTATTATATAATTTATCCTCTTATAGTGAAGTCGGAGGCATTGGTTTCGATTTTAATTTATTTATCTTAATTAAATATAATTAGCATAAATTCGCTTATAATAGCATTTTTAATTTCCTTAAATACTTTTTCTATTAATACATTTTATTTAAAGGGTTATCCTTTCTTTATAAGGTTATATAAAGGTTCTATAATCCTATTAAAATTCTTTATAAAATATTGGTAATAGTTTATAAATCTTAAGAAGCTTTATACTTTTTTAATTATTATTAGAGATTCCTATTTTTTTATAGCTTGAATTTTCTTTAAATCTATATGAATTTCTCCCGGAGAGATAATATATCCTAAGAATACTATTTCTTATATATAAAAATTACATTTCTTTAGGTTTACTAAAAGATTATTATCTTATAGTTTTTGCAAGACTTAGTTAATATACTTTTTATATTCTTCTAATATATTTAAGAAGATAAAGATATTATTAAAGTAGGCGATTATAAAGTTATTTAAATATTTTTATAAAGTATTATTAATTATTTATTAAAATAATACCGGTATATTTGTTATTCCTTATAATATAATTATAAACTCGTAGAGTCTATATTGGGTTTTAAAGGCGGTTTTTTATTTATCTCTTTTTTTAATTTGAATAAGGTTATAAGCTCCTTTTAAATTAAGGGCCGTAAATTATTTTTTACTTTATAGTTAATCCCTAATTTCTAAAATAAGGGGTAATAGTATTTGATTTTTAATAGTAATTTTATTAAGCTATTAGTAATCTATTATTAGCCTTAGCTTCCTGTTTTTCTTTAATACAAATATAATAGGATATCTAGCTTTAGATTTTAAAGGTTAAATATATTTTTTCTATAATTAATTATTTAATTATTTTTATAAAGTTTTTAATTTTATTTTATTAAAATTATAAATTTTATAGAACTATAAGTATATGCCTTTTTTAAATATGATTTTGTGGTTTTATTAAGAGTATGTAGGTAATCCTCTTTTAGGGGTTTCTTTATATAACTTCTTATACTTTTAGTATTATTAGGGGATATTTTTTATTTTTTTTTTCTATTTTAGGTCTTCTTTTTTAATTTTTTTTAAGTATTTATTTAATTTTTTAAATATCTTATATAAAAATATAATTATTCTATATATTTTTTTATTATAGGACTTCTCCTTTTTTCTATGGTTTTGAGGGTTAAGTATATTAGTACTGTTATTAATTTCTTGCTATATTTTCTTTATTAAGTAGATTTTTTATTTCTTTAAAGGTTTTATATTATTATCCTATTATAAAAGGTTTGTTTTTTATTTAATTATTAGGTCACTTTCCTATAACTAGGGGTATCCTAATAAGATATTATATTATCCGATATCCATAATATCTAATTAGGTAATATTAATATAACCTTAGATTAAGATTTCAAGGGGATTAATCTTTTTATTTATTCAGCTTTTATTATAATTAAATTTGGTATTATCTAAATTTATAAGGTAATATAATTTTTTTTTATTTTTTTATAATACTTATAGATAATTTATAAGTTTTGGTAAAATAAAGTTATATTCCGAGCTACTATTAATATATATATTAACTTAATATTCTATTAGTTCTCTTTTTAAGGTTAGTTTTTATTATTTCGGTTCTTAGTTTTTTAAAACCGAGTTAAGGGACCTGGTACTTCTCGGATTATACTATACCCTTCTTATAACTAACCTTTCCCTTTTAAATTATTATATTCTTATTAGCGTTATTCTATTCGGGATTTTTATCTTTCTTTTAGCTAAGTATAGGTTATTAAGTTTTTTCCTTTAATATCTTATACCAGGTTTTTTATTATTAAGTATTTTTCTTTTTAATATTTTTAATATTCTTCCTATAGATATTCTATCCAATCTTTTTAATTATAGCTATTCCTAAGGGTATATTATTTATTTTTATAAATATCTTTATAGATTAAGTAATTTAAATTTAGGCAATTTAATAAACTAATTTATCTTGCTATATATTAGATTAATATATTATCATTTTATTCTAATACTATTATATTAACCTTCTAATAATAAAATATAACTTATAATTTAAATATTTCTTTTATAAGCCTTAATTTAGAGATCGGTATATAGCATTCCCTAACAAAGAATATCCTATATTTTACCTTTTCTTCAAAGTATTACTTATATCTATATATTATATAAGAGATTTATAAGATTTCCTTATATTCCTTATATATTAGATACAATCAAGGGTTATCTTATTATCTAGGGTAATATCTTATTACTTGGCCTATAACTACTCTAATAAAAATTGCCCTAATAAATAATCTATTCGTTTAGTATAACTTAAGTAGTTAAGGTTATTCTTTAAAATATTTATATATAGCTTATTAAGCTTCCGCCTTCTCTTATTTAATTGCTTTATATATAAGTATAATTAATCTATTGAAAAATTCTCCTTTTTTATTTTACAAAGGGTGGTTAGCATCCTGTCTTATTTTTCTTATATAGTATAACCTATATTTATCCTTATTATTACTAGGATTTTTTTTTAACTTGTTAGAGGTACTTGGCGGACTAGAGAGTATAATAGTATTAATTACTTTATTTTTCAGTTAATTATCTTATCGTCCCGTGATATTAAAGTAGTTATAAGTAGATGGGATAGATTTATAGATTGTATTTATTTATTATTTCATTAGTTCAAGTATTCTTATCCTAATTTTTCTAGCTTCTATTTTATTTCTTAAGGGGATAAATCTTTATCTATATCCCTTATATCCTCGGCTATAATTACACAAAAGGTATCCTTTTTAATTATTTCAATTAATTATATTAACTATCCTTTTTTCCTTAGGATAATAGCTATTATTATCCTTAGCTCCTTTGTAAATAAGATATTAATTATTATAGTATATTGTTTAGTATAGTATAATATAATTTACCTTAATAGTATTAATCTATAGAGTTTTTAATTCTTTATTCTTTATTTCTTTAATTATATTAATTTATTTCTTCAATTTTAAAACTGGTTTGAATTTATTACTATTACTGTTTTTAGGTGTTTTATACTTAGGTGTAATATATCTCTTTTTTTTATAATTATAGCAAATAATATCCTTCTTTTTCTAAATAAAGTTTAGGTTTATCTTTCCTGGCCTTCTGTTATTCTATTATACAATATATTTATCACGCTTTTTTCCCTAATTAAGGTAGCTTCAATTTCTTATAGATTAATTCTATATTCCCTTATTATAATTAAGGTCTAATTATAATTAATATTATATATTATTAATATTAATGTATTTTTAGATAAAATCTAAGAGATTAGTATTTTTTAAGAGTTTATATATTTCCTTTTTAATTTTATTTTTAAATTTATTATAAAAGGTGGTAATATAGGCGGTATTACCTTAGTTCACTTGAATAGCAAGTTCCTTATAAATAATATTATAAGTAGAATATTTTCTAAATTATTTAAGTTAATTAAGCTTGTCTTTTATAACTCTTTCTTTATTAATATCTCTAAAAATCTTAGATAGTTCTTTTTTAAAGCGGTTATAAAAATATATAATAATTAATATTTCTTCTTTTATATTATTTCTATTATTTATAAAATCTTTTTATATTAATTCGAATTAGGTAAGAGCTCCTTTTTCTAAGTATAAAAAAGTAATATAAACTTTATAGAGCTTATTTATTAAAATAATTAAAAATAATTAAAAATATAATTATAATTAAATAAGGAATGGCTTTAATTTAATTATAGTATTATTAAAGGGCTTAGGTAATTGAGCCTTAAGTATAACTCCGAGTTCCTTATAATCTCCCTGGTAAGTAAATAAGGTTTTTTATTAGAGTATATTTAATTTATCCTTGAGCTTGATATTTTTAGAGATAAGGTTTCCTATTTGCTTTTCTTTTTTTTTATTAGTGATTAAGAAGTATTTTAAAGCCTTTTTAAGTTATTTCTAAAAATTATTAAATTTTTTTTTATTAATTTCTTTATTATTATTACTAAATATAAGGTTATTTTTATTAATATTTTTTCCTTTTTTATTTTTTTTTTTAGGGGGGGTAATAATAATAGGTTTCTTATTTAAAGCTAATATTAAAAATATAATAAGTATCTTATTTAATATTGCTTAGGTTTTTAATAGTTTTTTAAATAGGAGTTATTAATATATAATAT
The DNA here is from genome assembly GCA_930272545.1 of Sphaerostilbella broomeana. NCBI lineage: Eukaryota > Fungi > Ascomycota > Sordariomycetes > Hypocreales > Hypocreaceae > Sphaerostilbella > Sphaerostilbella broomeana. The sequence goes on along the minus strand of CAKNET010000192.1, from coordinate 10,537 downwards.
ATTAATTATTCCTAAGGGATAAACTAGTATTAAATAGGTTTATATTAGTAAGAGAATTAAGGAGAGATAATAAATAGTAAGTAATAATATTACAATTTTATAAAATATTATATTTTAATAAATACTTAATATTAATAATTAATTAATTAAATTATTTTAATAAATATAAATAAAATTAATATATATATTAAAGGTATTTACTTATATTCACTTTATTTATAGTGAATAGTCTTTCTTAACTAGTAATTTACTTATATTTACTTTACCTTGAGTAAATATCCTTGTAATTAGTTATAATTGTTATTATTTATTATGGTTCTAATTGGTTGGGAGTGCCCCGCGACTGTTATGACAGCCAGGTCGTGATAGTGTAGCATAGTCTGGGATAACACTTGCGATCTGAGGAATGAAGTTATCCTGGACAGCGAATGAGATATTCCCGTACTGAAGTTCACGCCTGCAGAGGTTACGCCCTAGTCTCATTTGTCAGAGACATCCGTCGTTGCTCAAGAGACAGATTGGTGATGGCAAAGTTCGGTCATTGGAGATGCCATGGCTCCCACCAGATGTCACTGCCTTATTTTAATTTTAGTATAGTAAAATTGTTATATAAATCTAAAGATATAAATAAGCTAACTAATTGCAAGCTACTCATCATTAGTTCGCTCTAACTTAGCTAATTGGGTGTAGTATAGATATATATCTAAGACAGTCTATTTAAACCTACGGTTACCTGTATTAAATATAGAAAAAAATATTTCCTCTAACTTACAAGTTTGAATAAATTCTGCGGCGAGTATGATGAAGAGAGTGATAGTGACGATTTCAATACCCTCACGAATGAAGATCTGAGCTGGCTATGTCGTGGAACATGTTATGAATAGACCAATAATAAGCATCAGCAGCTAAGTCCTTTCATCTTGTGTTATATTCACCCCTTTTGCCGATGCGGATTCGATTCCAGGCTTGTATGTCATTATTCTTTGGTCACTAGTGCTCAATACCTCGAATAGCCGGCGTCCTCCTAAGATACATACTGTGTTTCCGATTTGACGATGAATCTCGCTAGTTAAAGTAAGGACAGATCCAGTTGATCCCCCCGAAGGAGAGGAGGAATACCCTCTCATCACATAACCCGTGATTAGCTAAATCTGACAACGAATATCGTATTGACTGATTAGCAACATATTCGAGGAGAAACAGGGTTAGATAGTATCTCACAACTGCGGGATAGATATTGCGCTGCTGGTTTCCAGATGTATCCATTGAGACCCATCATCCTAATAAACCTCCGAGGGCGACGATAACGCCGAGGTAAAATCCTGCACATCATCACTATCCCATATAGAACCCCATGTCTATATAGATGTCAGTAATTTGGGGTCACAAGAGAGTGAACAAGTGCACAACTAGAAACTAGGGCGTAGCTATCTCTCAGGTAGGTATTGGTTGACGACAGTTTCAATTCTAGGGGAATTTTAAGGGATTCCAACCTCGGAGCTAGAATAACTCTTGCTTTCGGCATCTTCATGTCAGCGCATGACAATAGGTCACGGCTAATGCTGAATTTCCAAGCATACATATTGCGTCTCACATGGCTAAAAACAGTAAATAAACTTTTAGAGCGGCTCTCCTCTGCTAAAGAAAATCGTTAGACTGGCCTTACTAGTTAGAAGCAAGCCCCAGATCATGTGGATGATGCTGTCAAAGAAATCCGGACGTGCTAATTTTCCAAACCAGTGCGGGGTGATTTCCAAGAGCACCAAAGCAGCCGAATAGAATATAGCAGCCGATCCTTTTGATGAAATATATACCTCAATAGTCTTCTGGTTATCAGCCTTTTTATCACCTTTGATAAAATGGCCATGGCATTGTGTCTTGTAAGCTGGAGTGCATAATTCGAGACTTGATTATTGCACGTAATTAGCAGAGTTTCTGATGCGGTAGAGGATTCGAATGAGCCTTCATCAGAGGTAAACTCTTAAACTTACCTGTTACCAATCCCAGTGCCTGCGTCGATGTAAATAAAGAGAGGTAGCAAGACGCTCTGAAGAACATAACGACCTAATCACAGCCACCTCCCATACCATACCCTGTTCAACTTAGTGGGCATGGCCGATTCATTGTCTCTAGACATGTATATGTTAGGCTAATATAAAACTCCACAAATGGAAAGTATGCCAAATGTGAAATAGCCCCAGGTTGCATGCGAGCTGGGCTCCTTGCGATCTGGTTTAGTCACCACATGGCCAGTCAGAAACACCAGGACAATGAAAACAATGCCCATAGAAGACAGCAATATCTGAATCTGATTATTCCTACGTCTCCAGAGAGTTATAGCGGAAAAGACAAGAGTAAATGTAATAGCATTGATAAGAATATGTAACCAAACCATGGCTAATTCATATGGCACACAGCCCTCTTAGTAGCAATATAGTTGTCTCTAGGCGTATTATTTTTGATATGCCTCTTACAGAGCTAAAGAGGCTATCTCTAACCCCATAACCAGCCGGTTTCAAAATAACCACCACGATAATAAAATAAGAGTTGAGAAAACAGTTAGTTCGAACCCGACATGAGTAACCAGTTAGAGACTTCAACAGCGACAGGTAGACAAAGGTGTGATAATTAAACAAGAAAAGATAAGATCTATTATATGTGCTACATTGGTATACTAGTCCATTAGACAGTTCAGAGTTCTAGGAGGAAAGTTTGATGCTCTGTATTCCAGCTGAAGAGTTACGTCGACTTACTATGGAAATGGGCTCCCTGCCCAAACAATGGTATGGCGTCGACGAGCGGTGTTAAGTTGTCCTACCACGGATTACGGGCCTAGGAGTCGGATTGATTACCGTTCTTATCTAGACATGGGTGCAATATGCAGTAAGCAGCGGGTGCACATATCACCCGAAGAGAAAGAACATAGTAATGTAACCCTACGCATAACAGCGGCGATGCTGACCCCCTTAATGCTGCAGCATCGCTAACGAGATGGGCCGTAGAAGCTTCGGCACATGGCCGAGTCACTAATCGGGGTAACCTTAGAAGAAAACACATCGAACTCGATGCGCTAATTTATGATGGCAGAAGTGCTGACCGAGTCCAGTATTGTCCTTATTCCTGTTGAACACGCAGAGAGACTGTCAAGTTATTTCTCGCCAAGGAGAACATCACCGTCACAATGCTTAATTTTGCCCCTCTCGCTTACCCGTGTGCATTGCCAATCAGAGTTCCCATAACTGACAACGCCGCATAATAATAAAACAGATTATGAGGGGCGCGTTGCTGGCGCTTTATTCGGACTACTCATGAATAGTCTCGCCGTGCTATCACTTTGATTTGCCTAATCATAAATTAGCAATGGAACATAGCCCAGTAGTTCAGTAGTTAATTGCCGATTTTGTAATGATTGATCGCCCATGATCCTGCTCGGGGTTCGCAGACTGGCCGAAATATGTAGGCGATTCTTTTAGTCCAGAGACAGAGACAGAGACCAGCAGATTAGTGAACATGTTTAATAATTGAAAGCGGACTTTTCGTAGAGCCGGGTCCACCGCAGTGGCGCAAGCCTGATGAGTTATATTACCCGCTGCATAATTTCTCAATGGGTAAGCAGCTAGCTAGGGCAGTAATAAATCTAACTACACTCTAACCCCTGAATGATTATTAGACAGCGACCTACTGGGGTAAGTTTACCCAATCAAGAGCTTAAAAATATAACAGTCTATACATATAGTTACAGTGGCGTCAGGGGATAATAGGCGGTGGCGTAAGTATATTGAAGTATACTCGTTAGTATGTTAATACTCATTGTTTATTCGTTCAGATCTCTCGTCAGAGGATACTTCCTGTTGCGCTAAGCCAATGAAGTCACTGCTTCACAATCATTCAGGGGTTAGAGTGTAAGCGAGAGATGTCTCACGATTGACCACAGCTAGTGTTGCAAACGGCATTTTCCTCTCCACTTCTCAGCGCTAATACGTGCGAAGTACGAAATATAGCAAGCCTAAAAGACTAAAATAGTTAAATAGGCGAATTGACTAGGGTTTAATTTCCTTAAATAGCAAGGCTTGTGCAGATAATTTGGCCTTGGGCAGATTAATGCAGTGCCAGCTATAGCCAATTTGTCGATATTACAGTTAATAATAGAAATTACCAGAGGGCCGCTAAAGATTCTGAGTATGTAAAAACTTTCTGGGAATTTTCATGCAGCTTGTTCTTTAGAGTATGATTTTGTCTTAATCTTACATTGTAGGGAGCACTTAGAAAGGCTAGGTTTCAAACGAGAAGTGGGACTGTATTTTTGCTAAACACCCTAACGGCGTATAAATTCTCCATCATTATGATGGGGAAAAAAAGAGCCCATGTTAAACCTGGATGCGCTGAACTGTGGCTGCGACAAGGATATTGAACTCACTCCACTCTAAACTTCTCATTGGAGATAAATACCTTTGCCCTCACGTGATATGCTAACGCTGTGCTCTACTATCACACTCGAAACGAAGGCTTTCAATCTATGTCTACTAGCGCGATTTATACGCAGATACCGTGTCCCCTCTCTATGGCAGCTTCATGGAGGTGCATCATTGTGGAATGCCCATTGAGAATAGCTAATAGAGATGTGGTGTGCCAGATATTATGACTGGATCCTAAGTAGTCGAACTTTCCGGGCCATAGACTCTCCGGAAATTTTGTGCCGTATACCACAGCACCAATCAAGATGGGAAGCCAAACCGCTGCCATGGGTGCATACCAATAAAATGTCCATTCGGAGCCTTGAGAGTAGACTAGATGGAAAACAGGTGCCACGCCAGTTAGACCAACGCCCAAGAACAGAGACACCCGTAACCATGACATATTAGGGTGTCGGAGTGTTGGATGAGCAGTCGAGTAGAATCCCGCTAGGGCCAAGGTACCAGACGCCGTCATGTACAAGACCCGCCAGAAGGTATCGCAGTAGAACGCTGTGTATTCGATTGTCAAGGTTGTGGCAGTTACAAGGACGAGAACTCCCATTAAATCTGCTGTATCGAATCGTTCCATGAGCGACTGTCGAGAATGGCAGTTCATCGTGTGCCACATGACGCTGCAGAGAAGGCAAACTACAGACGCTACGACAGTACTTATGTCGATAATAGAATCCAAGTAGTGAGCACCAGTTGCCCTACCATTCTCCATGTACCAATCACTGGTAGCGCTGTACAAGATAAGTAAGAGACCGACCAGATGAGACCAGATGTTGAACGATTCATTCGATAGAGTGAATAATGACTTGACACAGCCAGATACAGAGTCTTTAAATCGATAGCCAGAGTGAATATGCTCGTTAACTTTCCATGGGACAGGCAGATCTTCGAAGAGGACGAGCCCCTCGCTTTTAGCCTTGCGTAAGGCTGAGAACACGGTCGGCTTGTTCTTTGTAGGAGGCATTTTATCCTTAACCACTCTTGGATTATAGTTAATGATTGAAACGTTTAAATCAAACTATCATTGTATTTTAATAAATTCGTTGCTGCTTATGAACGTTGGCACTGTTTATAATGCTGAATGAACGGGCGGAGGTGGTAGATTATTGCGGGAAGACTCGCCTCTCTTGACGAGCTAGAGTAAGCTGATGTAAGACCTAAGTAGGCTACCTGCTAAATTTTGAGCCGGAGCAGCCTACTAAGAAAAGCTAGCTCTAGAACTCTAGTGCTTAATATCACAGCCTGATGGGCCCTACCGAGCCTTTTGCCTGTCTACTTGCCCATCAGGTGGGGGGGGGGAGGGGGAAAGAAAATTCGACATCACTAATACACAATAATAGCTGGCTAATACCACAACTAAAAGAGAGTAGAATTCTAAAATAACTTTTGGGTTAAATATAGGTTATTCGCATTATCTTAATAATATTTCTGGTGAAATAGCGTAGAGAGTATGTGGCTATGGCTTGGCTTTATATGCGGTCATCTTTGATTTCTGTCATTTGCTTATTACAAGGCAGACTAGAAATATAACTTTTTACATTAACTTTGTATATTATTTTTCTTGTTACTTTCCTACAATCTCTACTGTCTTGGATGAAAAAGCTGTTACGGATTCATTCGCCATGTCTTTATTGGCTACTGTTCTATCTTTGCGGACACTCGATGTGCATGGTAGCGAAATAATTCTCTCGTTTAGCTTCTACCAGCTCCTCTATGCCGCTATATCCCCTAGTATATCGCGTTGGTTGCTACCATCCATTTATTCTCGGCTCTCTCCAGCCAAAAGGATACGTTGGAACGAAGGCGCAGTTTCGCTTATTCAGTCGATCATCAACAGTGTACTGGCGCTGGCAGTGATTTTGCTAAGCGACAAGACCAAGAGGGAAACGGCGGATGCTCGGATGAGAGACTATAATGTACAAGAGAGTTCACTCATTGCCATTGCTTTAGGGTATTTTCTTTGGCACACCGTCCTCTGCCTATGGCATCATGCTGTTTTGGGTAAGACCATGGTTGTTCATGGTATATCCGCAGCGCTAATGTGTATTCTTGGCTTTGTAAACACCCTTGCCTAACCCCTTTTGCCTCTAACCTACAACTAATTATTTATTACCTTCGACACAGCGTCCTTATTTTCTGTATTACGGGGCCCGCTTTCTCCTGTACGAGTTGTCCAATCCATTTCTAAACGTCCGCCAGCTCCTAATACTCGCGGGACTCGATAACTCGCGGACTCAGTTTCTAAATGGTATCATCTTCATTGTTGTATTTTTTATTTCTAGAATCATATGGGGCGCATACGTGGTCGCTTCCATCGCTCGGGACAAATGGACGACAGTGTTCTCAAAATGGGCGGAGGGAAAGTCAACCTTTACGATCCTAGGGCAGCAATTGCTCTTTGTGGACAGGAATGAGACAGACTCGATCAGCGGAATACATCAAGTTCACGGAGAGTTGCTTGTTCCTGTATCAATCGCCGCAGCACATTTAGGATTGATGGTATTTTTGTTCTTTTTGAATTGTTATTGGTTTATCCTAATTATCAAAAGAGCTTCTAAGGCGCTCATTCGAGAAAAAATGGCATAGACACGGAGTAAAATAGAAGAGATACTACATTGATCTGGGTTCCAAGCTATAGACGTCTCCGAGGTGGCGAAATCTACATAGTAGCCTAGACTCTAATAGAGCAGACACAAGCCGGCGCCATTATTAGAAGCTAAAACCACTGACAAGCGGACAAGATTACTCAGATTCTAAAAGAGGTGCTGATAAGGCTAAAACTAAGTTGATCCGTGCTCAATTGCGTAATTAGGTCACCCACCTATTTATAATTAGCCTTCTCTAAAGATAAAAACTAAATGTCCCACTCTTAATATCACTTGTTTATAGAAATAATAACCGTATTTAAGTAATTAAATAGACGTTATTGAATTAATTATAGGGCTAAATATTTTATTAAGTATAAAGAATATATTATAATATAATTAGCATACTTTTCGCTTATTAGTTAGCGCCCGTTTTATATAGCGTAGATTGAGCATATTACTAAGATGTAAGCGATTACTTTATTATAAAACTCTATAATATCACGATTATGATTTAATTCTGCAATTATTTACCTACTTTTGAGCTGCGAGACGGTTCGACAGCGATTCATTATGCGAGACGAAACAACGTCACCATTCCTCTCATCGCCAGCGGTGATGTCGAGCCATAGAATACCAGTGCCGATCAGAAAGCCAATACAATTCTACATTTCCTTCGCTTGCCTCTGCATTTGCACGCTCATCTCCATCATGGACACCATAATCATGGCTAATGCATTGCCCGCTATTGCCATCGCATTAAAGGCCACAAGCCAGCAAGCCTGGTGGTGCGGCTCCGGCTATCTCGTTGCCCAGACTGTCGTGCAGCCTATCGTTGGGTCAATATCGGAAGCTTTGGGACGTAAGGCCTGCATACTTGTTTCACTTTGCATCTTTACAGTAAGCAGTTTGCTTTGCGCTGTTTCTGCAAATATCACTTGGTTGATCTGCGCGCGGACGGTATGTGTAATTAATTGAATGCAAAGTCTTTTGCCACCCGAGAAATTGCTCTCCTATAAGTGTCGACGCCCTTTTACTTCCAATTTGTCTAATATGTCGCAGTTGCAAGGAGCTGGCGCGGGTGGTACTATGGTTCTTGTCAATGTCATTATCGCAGACATAGTCCCCTTACGAGAACGCGGATCCTACATTGGCATCACTGCTCTTTCGGGCGCCGTTGGACTCGTCCTCGGCGCTCTTATTGGCAGCTTAATCGCCGAAGCTTTCACTTGGCGCTTGTATGCTTTCTCTATTTGACTTTGGCTGTAGATATAATGCGAGTAACCCATTAGCTGACTTGGCTTTATCAGACTGTTCTATCTTAACCTTCCGATCTGCATCCCTACCTGGCTAGGGATATACAAATTTCTTCATCTCAAACGGCCACCCGGTGAGGCTATTTCTAGACTCAAGCGATACGACTGGCCGGGTCTGGCCATCTTCTTAATCTCAGTTCTGCTAATGTTGTACAGCATCACATCTGGTGGAGTGCTTCATCCTTGGGGTTCGGTCGAGACTCTTCTTCCGGTTACTGTGAGCATAATCGGCGTTATATTATTCCTACTATTTGAGACCTTTATCGCAGTGGAACCAATGATACCCCTTCGAATATTTTCAAATTCGACGGCAATATCTGGGTACCTCTCTGCGTGGATTAATGCAATCCTTATCTGGGCCATTGGCTACTATTTAGTCCTATATGTGAGCCTACACCGGATTTGCCTATTTTGTTCAGTCTTGGCCAGTTCTAACCTAGACAAATGACGTTGCAGTATTATGTTAGTCGCCAGCAGTCGTTGTTTCACTCTAGTCTGAGTACTCTTCCCGGAGTTGGAACGGTACCCCCAGTGGCCGCCCTTGCAGGGTTTCTAATGGCAGCCACCAAACGATTCAAAGTATTAAATTGCCTCGCCTGGGTGCTTTTGACGTCAAGCATGGCAGCAATGTGTACTTGGGACCTGGATACTGGTCGACTGTTTCAGGTATGCTGTCAACTGATGTACGGCATTGGTGGTGGCATCTTGTTTCTTGGACGGATGAATGCCGTGCAGGCCTCTCAGCTTGATGCGGACGTACCAATTGCCACTGTAATGGTCTCCTTCATGGCTAGCTTAGGCGAAGCTTTTGGAGTCTGCATTGGCGGAGCCATTTTACAAAATAGCTGGCGTACCATTGTTGGCCACCAGATCGCCGACGGTATCATTGCTGCAAACCAAACTATACAGCCTCAAGAAGTTGAACGAGCGGCGGAACTGATCTCAAAACTTCCAGATATAGTGCAAGATGCCTATAGAGAAACTATGATACAGAGCGTTAGGGCGATTTGGGTGGCTATGACTGTATTTGCTGCTGTTGGGCTTATTGCAAGTCTCTTTGCTAAGAATATCAGTCTAGACAAGGATCAGCAAAGTAAACAATATTTCTTAGCAAAGGAAGACAATTTCCAAGCTAGTGATACAGAGTTATTAATACTTCCTGAATCAGAATGTAACTCGGATTATATAAAAGATATAAATAAAACTATAGATTAAATATAATTTTATTTATTTGTATAATAAATTAAAATATAATTAAATTTAAAGATTATATAAATATTACTTTAATTTAAAATATAAAAAAAATTTAAATATATTTTTATTTATATATTAATATATAAAGATTTTATATAATATTTTATTTTATATATAAGATAAGGATTTATAATATTCTAGTCTATATATAAGATATAAAATAGGAGTTTTCCTAAGAGATAAGTTTATATAATATATATAAATTTATATTAATAAAAAGTTAAGATAAGTAATTAAGTAATAAATATTTAAGTTATAATTAAAATAATTAATAATTAAGTTAAAACTTTAAATTTAAATATAAAAATTAATTATTATAAGAGATATATTATAACCCGACTTTTATAGTCGCGATAACAGGCCTCCCGGATAGGCAGCTACTGGCTAAAGCTCGGGCAGCCCTAATTAATTAAGATTAAATTATATATAATTAATATAACTTATAATAAATAATAAATTAAAACAAGCTTATACTAATCTCTAAAGGGCCTTGGCCTAAGCTTGAAGATATAAAACCCTAGAAGTATATAAAGAAATTAAAGAAATAAAAAAGAAAAGATAATAAATCTATTAATACAATTAAAATTAAAAATAAAAAGAAAGACTTTATATAAAATTAGAATAATTTAATAGAATTTTTTAAATAATTAAATAGGTAAAATATAAAAGTTAGAAAATTAAAAATATTAAACTTATCCCTTTTTTAAAACCCTATAAAATATAAAATAAAAAAGCCTATTCTTTTTAAGAAAAAGCTAATATATTAGCCTTAAATTCTTTCCTAAAAATATAATATAATTTATTACTTCTATTACTATTTTAATATTAAATTAACCTTAACCTCTTTAAACTATAAATTATATTTTTATTAATAAAATATAAGTAATATTAAAATAAATAAATTATTAAAAAGTAT